>JAOXNU020122137.1:0-10385 GCA_028565955.2 Melanoides tuberculata | reverse complement strand
GTTTGCACTGACCAATGAAGGAACAGTAATCCTGCCCGGCATGGTGTAATTTGGAACTGCCTGCTATTCGCCACTTTAAATTTCTTGGTCGTACTTCGGACACGATTATAATTTACAACAGGCACAGAGCATGCCAAAGCACTATATCTACCAAAGGATGAGACCTTAAACAATCCACCCACACAGCTGCTTGTATGAACAAGTTACGCCGTCTTTTATATCGATATGCCGCGAAAGAGTTCGATCCCTTTTTGGTGAGTATGAGAACTGATCCCAATAGGACGCGTGTATGATAAATATGCAAGAATCAATAAACGGAACTAAGGTTTATTCACCAATCCGGTTACCGATATCATAATGCTGGGATAGGCATCCATTATACCCATACAAATGAAGTGCAACTAATCAACAGACATGTAGCGGAAATGGAACATGATGCGAAGCACTACTGAGCATTAGCAGAAAATAAAGGAGCAGTGCAGATGAACAATGAGTTAGATATCAATTCCGTGTTCTTGAAACCTGAAACCATCTTAGTTAGCACCTTTATAATGCTAGCTTACAAAACATTCTTGTTCAACCTAACGAACACTTATATGCGCATGTTTAATTTTCGTACATTAAATGTTAGAGTGAATGAATTGTATTTTGAAACGTTCAATCGTTATATTATTTTGCTTTGAAAATCTTTCGTGGAAGACGTGTGAATTACTTGTTGCGGAATATGAGTAGGTATAGCACGAAAGTCATGGTAATAATAAGGAGCAGGGTGAATATGTGAAGCATGCTTGTTCTTTATTTCAATTCGACATCATTCATCAAATTCGGATCTCACACGCTTAGAGTGTACAATGCATTTCGACCACATTTCGAATTTGGCCGAGTTATGTAAAATAAGTGGCTCACGTGTTTACAGTTTGAGGCCTAAAGTGGATAGTCGGCGAGTTGAACGGAAAATCTGGATCAATCACGGATCGGATATTGTGATGAAGAGTACCGCATGATAGTCGATGCTACTTCGCACTCGCTAATGTATACGAAGATAGTTCAAGTTGTACATGTCAAATCAATCATTGTGTTGATTGAACCAGAACTCGTTCATTCCACTCGGATTTTGATCCGAACCGGAGGTGTGCACAATTTGTTGCGCAGTCTTGTGCTGTAAACTAAACGAGAATGACTATCTATCCTATATGCCTACTAATGATGAGTTATACTTACCGTGTGGTTCATCATCAGACGATATTCAATGATTGCCCTTCATAAATAGCTAGCCTCAATGTCCTAAGCCCAACGTGGGACAAATCGAAGAATTTTTTCTCTGTCGCTATAAACCGGTTTACAGAAGATAGAGATAAAGTGAAGGAAAACCATGAGCCTTCGACACATGTCCGTCTATTCACGAGGAAGTCATATTTTGGGGTAAATTGGTATGATCACAGCTTTATTTCTGGTGGTTGTACGCACGATTGCAAAAGGAAGATTTTGAAGCGATACCAGTCTCACAAGAAGGGTAGTGATCACTGGTTAATGTTCTGACAGAAAAATGGTTGGAATGATTAGCAATAGGTCGGTTGAGCGCCGAGTTTCCTATGGTCGTTTTATTGCATCAATTGCAAGAAGAAATTTTAGGGACAGGATTGATTGTTTTGTGGTTAACTTTTCGCAGCATTACGGGTGTAAATAATCACAGAAAATCCGCTATAACCGGCAATAAAGTACCTGAGATTATTCGATGATTTTACCAATCGAGACCGTATGTTTGCAGTGACTAATGAAGGAACAGTAATCCCGTCCGGCGTGGTGTTATTTTGAGCTGCCTGCTAGTCGGCAGTTTTCCGTTTCTAGGTTGTAGTGCGGGAACAATTATAATTTACAACAGGCACAGAGCATGCCAAAGCACTTTATGTGCCAAAAGATGAGTCGGGTTGATAAAGGGTACAGGCAAAAGTGATTCCATGAATATATAATCACAGTTTCTGACTCAGCCACACCCAAAGGTGAACCGAACAAGATGGAATTTAAAACACGATCACCTTCTTTGCCGATTAATGTGATTAAAACAATATACCAAAACCGATCGACCAGAACCGACTCTCATCTCACTATTATTTATATACACATGTAATGTCCGTAGGAACAACCGTGAATGGAGTGCTATGACACTGTGGTTCTGGCTACTGCATCTCATCAACCAGCACAAGCATCAGATCGACGAGTCAAATGCGATTGAATGCAAGCAAGCAGAAAGAATAGGATAGGGCGTAAGAAGAGTAGAAAGCATTTGGAAGTAGGAGAACTCGTGTACACACGCTGTTGCATGCGAAAATGCGTCACCTGAACCTAACTTTTCAAACCATGCATTGGGCGCTTCAAACCACGAATCCCGTTTCTATCCCCGTAGCTATATGGGGCTGTCAGAATAAAAGAAAATATAATAGCACTAAGTCCATTTGGAACTCCGTTCAGCAGAAGTTGAATCCCAGATGTTTAAGGCCGACTGAGTGAAATTGCCCCTCCGAGTCAGGAAAGTGAATGATAGTTGATGGGTCATATAGCGAGGTGTATGATTAAAAGCACAGCAGAATAGGAGCAAATGAAAGAAACGGGGAGTCGTTCTATTCATGACAGTTAGATTCTGCAGTGCGTAGCAAAGAATCAACATGCGAACTCCATTGATGAACATGTATATCCTTGCCTCCCCTTCATTATGCGCGTCGAATGAATGACTGAGAGGATGTTAAGAAATTTAGTTAACGGAAAAAATCGACCACAATACTGACTATATATGTGTATCAACACTACCTTATAATACCATTCCACCATTTTCCGTACATCGATGTTAGCTCAAATCCGTCGTACCGGATGCAAAGCAGTTTCTTTATGTTTGAAGTGTTTATACAGTGTTAGATATTTTTTCTTTTCACGCAAACTGAAACCGAGGCTAAAAGGATGAAATCTGTTTCCATTTTCGGCAGACTTATTAACACGTATCTTCAAAGTTATAGGGAATAGTGATAAGCAACACAGAACTCTATGTGCGTGTTAATTTACGTCCCATAACAGCCTATTCCAAGGTGCATAGTACAGTCGACATGATAGATGTGAGAGGAAATTATTAAATCGGATAGGGGATATTTTGCGACAAACAATGTCCGGTCAATGGGTGACTGACTGTTGGTTGGGTGTTTATATGATGCTTCATCTTCCACTGATTTGCGAAAAGGAGACGGATGGAGTTGAGCGTTTGAACCTACCATTGCTGACACTCATGTAAATCAAATGGACATCAGAAATCATTTCAGGTTTGATTGTCAGATCTGCACCAATCAGGTTGCATCGGTCTCTGAAAAACTCGTAGCATGCAACCTACTCAAACAAATGAAGCAGTTTAAATACAATTGATATATAGAAGTCTAAGGTTACCAAATCTCAAATAGCTCAAATCCACGTTATGAGCCAGTTCATGTTGCACAAACAGTTTAGCATTTTAATTTGACGATGTGAGTTGTTTTTTGATGAACAAATAGAAGGTAGGGTGAAGGATTATAGTCAGCGTTTAACATATCTTTTTAATTATTGCATCGGTTAGGCAAAGGAGGCGATCAGAGGTAGCTTGGTTTATCCGGCCTCGGAGGGTTATCCGAAGGCTAGGCGTATTCTTGCTGAGATGTTCGGTCAAAGGCATGATATCGTTAGAAACCTGTTAGACAATATCACCGCTCCAAGTCCAATAAAGGTTGATTCAGAAACCTTATATAGTTTTTCCAACGAATTGTACACTTGTCTGGATACGCTTAATCAGTTAGGTTATACCTCTGATCTGAATTCGGTGTTCATCATCGAAAGGGTTTTGATGCGGCTGCCTCGGTTCATGACAGCTGAGTGGATTAGAAGATCCGATGAGATATACAGGCAGTGTCGTGAACCTGTTTACCGAGATCTGTGGGAGTTCTTTGCTGACCGGGCACGTCTGCAACGTAATAGGTCCAGTCATCTATTGAGAGATAGAAAGGGTGCACATGAACGAGTAGAACGACAACACCATCTCTCAAAACATACTTGTGCTGTACGTACGAGTATAACTCGCTGCCTACTTTGTCGAGGTAACCACCCCTTAGAGTCTTGTCCACGGTTCACGGCTGAAACCTCGCATCAGATGAAGGATGGTTTATTCTGCATAGATTTACCTTGGAAGAATGATAGATTGAAGTGTTTGAGTGAGAGAAAATTGCCGTATCAACGCATCAAGGTTTTAGCAAGGCGTTGGCATAATGACGCTAATTTTAAATTAATGCATTCGTCTGCAGTAGAACAATACCTACAGGGAGGGTGTGCAGTCCAGGCGCCTTTTGTTAGTAGCTGTGAAAGTCATGTGTAGTGGTATTTGCCAGAGCATAATGTTGCCAATCTAAAGAAACCTGAGGAGGCTCGCATCGTCTTCGACTGTGCTGCTGCTTATCAGGGCGAATCACTGAATGCACTCCTGCTACGAGGAACTAATATTGTGTCTAACCCCGTTAGCATTGTTCTGAGATTCCGTCATACGGCTGTTAAATCATCAGCGGATATTAAAGATATGTCCCAGCAAATCTTGGTCCCGGACGTTGTCCGAGATGCACTTAGGTTCTTATGGTGGCCCCGAGGAGATACCTTGGTTAAACTCGAGGAATCTAAATTCAGAGTGTCCCCTTTTGGCATTGTTTCCTACCCGTTTTGTGCTAGTTTCGGATTAAAGAAAACGGCTGTGTTGTTTGGCGATGAATTTCCTTCGGCTTCGGTTAATACGGTACTAAACAACTCCTATGTAGGTGATCGTTTAATTTCTGTAGACGATCGAAATGAAGCAGTGGGGTTAATAAAGGAGTTAACTGAGTTAATGAAACGTGAAGGATTTACACTGACGAAGTGGTTGAGTAATGACCGCCAGGTTTTAAGCGTGATATCTCCTGAACTGAGGACTAGCGTGCTCATGAGTTTGGTTATCAGCAAGTTGCCTATTCAGAGAACCTTTGGCTTTGTGTTGCAGATGGAAAGGGATGCGTTCCCGTGCAACCTACGGTTGACTGCGTCCACAATGACATGTCGTGTTTTGCTGTTTCTGGTTGCCTCGATATATGATCTTCTCGGTTGGAAAAAAACGTATGTCTAACTTCTGGAGCAACACTCACAAGGTTTTTGCAAGGGAGAAGTACGATGGTATGAAGCTTTAGACTTAATCCCTGTTGACATGTGTAATGCCGCTTTAGGGGTTTCACAAGCAGTAGACGAGTTATCAGTTCGTCAGTCGTATGAGCATGAAACCTTACTCAACTTTTTACGTAGGAGTACTGATACGATTTTGGATAGCGCAGCATTCCTACGCTCTTGTGTGCGACTCTGGAGAAGAATGCTGGTATTAGCAGAAACATTTGGGAAGAGATGGAGAAGCGAGTATATGGCCACTCTACAGGGAAGTCGAAGGTGGACGGAAATGAAAGGAAACCTTCAACCAAGAGACTTAGTAATAGCGATTAAATAACCCGTACATCGAAATCATTGTGGATTGTCACCAAAGCTGTCTTTATACATACCGGCTTAGTTAGAGAGGTACTAGTTCGCACGGCCGGTGGAACATTTAGACGAGATGTGCGGAAATTGTGCATGCTGGAGGGTGCAGTTACATAACCACTCCAAGTCCCTACATGTTGTACAGTCTTGTTTTGTATTTACTTGATGTGTAGTGTTATTTTCATATCAGTTTGATGAAGGATAGTGAGATAGCATTGGTCTTGATTGAAGTCCCAAAGTTTAGCTTAGAATATTAAGGGGAATTAATCAGATGAGTATGGTTACTCCAGCATAGTATTACGGATCTGGTGTACGTGCCCTTGGTTGCTTGATTCTTTATTTCACCCGGGGATCGCTATCTGACTGGACATGTTCTTGAAGCTTCCACCGGTATGCAGTTATGGGGTGTAAATTTATGGTGGAGAAGGAAGATGAACGGAATGAAGAAAAAAATACATGGCAGGATCAGTTGGTTGTCGTCCAGACACGATGGTGTGCAATCTAAATTATCCGTCCTGACCCTAGGATTTGCACCGCCTGGTGGGACGACTGATATGGTTCGCTGTAATATATGAAGACCACGGTTTTGGCACAGCATATATAGTGATCTAACAGCGACCGCTGATGACTGCCTATTGCTGTTCATTCTCCGATGATAGTGAATCCACAAAAAAGTAAACAGTAAATTGTGCGATTCCCCACGATACGAAGAATAATAACTCCAACTCATTTCCCTCTAACAAATTTGTTATGGTGAGAAAGTGGATAGATCCTTCTTGGTTCTACGGGGTTATCCTCGACCATGAAATTATTGAGCTATTTGACTCATTGCACTACACGAACACCGTTACTGATCACATGGGGTACAGACTGTTAGACCTTGTACATTGTGGGGCCCAAATATGGACGATGTTCACTCCTCATCTTATGATCAATTATAACTAGAGTTGGTGTTCTTCCATGCATCGGACAATCTATATTTGAGTCGTAAGAAAGCCAAGTGAGCTTTTCGGGTGGGATATTTACGGCTTTTAGGCATTATGGTGTGATTTATTCGTAAATCGAGCTAAGAAATATTACCTACATCCAATGCAAATTTCCTGTCTTCATGTTCCGTTGTTTAAACGTACCACTTTATTGATCTTCTGGCTGTTGATGTGCCATCTTATACTACCCTGGTTCGAGGTTCTGCTGGAATGTTTCGTCCATTGTCATTTTGACCACGTGATTACGTGGAGCTTTCAGTTGGTCTGGAGCGTAATCAGCCAAGTATGTACCTTTATTTACCGTTCAGTATTGTAGATCTGTAGATACCGCTTTGTAACGTTGGTTTCACGTTTTGCCGCTATTTTGTATAGTTCGCTGGGATTGGCGACAAGAAGACATCAAAAATCCACAAATATGTTTTTTTCCTTCGGGGCTGTTCGGAGCAATTGTTGACGGCATTCCGTATATAACGAAAACATAGCGCGTGACGGCTAAAGTACCAGGCCGCCTGGAACAGTGTCCCTATTCTTCACAAGTCATGAGGAGCAAGGTGGTACCAGAGATTTTAATGTAGCGCCATCGAGAAGCCGAGAGCGAACGTTCGAGTCCCGTCACGTTCGCCTGAATATCTCGAGAACCAAGGTCAGGCTGGTGTCGCGGATATGTGGATATTGTTTCCCACGACATAACCAGCATGGTGCTACCGAAGATTTTTGGCTAGCCGCAACCAGAATGCGAGATCAAATGTTCGAGTCGCATCCATATCACCCTAATATCTCGAGATCCAATGTCAAGGTCCATTCATCGATGTGTCAAATTTGTTCCTCAGGTCATGAGGAGCAAGGTGTTTACAAAGTTTTGGTCCATCGCCATCCAGAAAACAGGGGCGAAGGTTTTCATCCCGTCAAGGTCACTGCAATCGATAGAGAGCCAAGGTCACGATCCAGTCGAGAAGGGGTTTATATTTTTCTCTAGCTCATGAAGATCAATATGGTATTAAACATTTGCTGCTAGCCCCATCCAGAAGCCGAGGAACAAGGTTCGAATCCAATCAATGTCACCAAAATATCTCGAGAACCATGTGGAACGTCGAATACAGGATATGTACAAATTGTGCCATAGGTCATGATGAGCAAGGCGGTATCAAACATTTTGGGCTAACCCCATCCAGAATCGAAGGAACAAGGTACGAATCACAATAATGTCACTTAATTGTCGCGGGAACCAAGAAGAACGTCGAATCGAGCGTGTTTCCACAATGTGCCCCAGGTCATGCGTAGCAAGGTGGAACCTAAGATTTTGGGCTAATCCCATTCAGAAGCCGAGGAAGAATGTTCGAATCGCGTCTGAGTCACCCTAATGTCTCTAAAACCAAGAGGAACGTGGATTCAAGGATGTGTCCAAATTGTGCCCCCGGGTCATTAGGATCAATATGGTACCTCAGATTTTCGGCTAGCTCCATCCAGAAGCCGAGGAACAATGTTCGAATCCCGTCAAGATCACACCAATATCTCGAAAACCATGATAATCGTCGAATCGAGGATGAGTCCAAATTGTGCCCCAGATCATGAGGAGAAAGTTGGGACAAAATATATTTCGCTAGCCTCATCCAGAACCAAAGAACAATGTTCGAATCCCGTCAAGTTAACCCGAGTTTCTCGGGAACCAAGAGGAATGTCGAATCGAGGATGTGTCCAAATTGTGCCCCAGATCATGAAAAGCAAACTGGTACCTAAGATTTTGGCCTAGCCCAAACCGGAAGCCGAGGAACAATGTTCAAATCCCGGCCAGGTCACTCCAATATATTGAGAACCACGAGGAACTTCGAATCGAGGATGAGTCCAAATTGTGCCCCAGGTCATGAAGAGCAAAGTGGTACCTAAGGTTTTGACCTAGACCCATCCAGAAGCCGAGGAACAATGTTCGAATACCGTCCAGGTCACCCCAATATCTCGAGAACCAAGAGGAACGTCTAGTCGAGGATGTGTCCAAATTATGCCCCAGTTCATGGGGAGATATGTGTTACCAAATATTTTGTGCTAGCCTCATCCAGAAGCCGAGCAACATTGTTTGAATTCCGTCAATGTTCCTCAATTATCTCGAGGACCAATAGCAACGTCTTATCGCACATGTTTCCAAATTGTGCCGCAGGTCATGAAAGGCAAAATGGTACCTAAGCTTTTGGGCTAGACCCATCCATAACCGAGTAACAATGTTCGAATACCGTCCAGGTCACCCCAATATCTCGAGTACCAAGAGGAACGTCGAATCGAGGATTTGTCCAAATTGTGCCCTCGGGTCATGAGGATCAAGGTGGCACCTAAGATTTTGGGCTAGCCAGATCAAGATGCCGACGAAAAATGTTCGAGTACCCTCTAGGTCACCCAAATATCTCGAGAACCAAGATGATCGTCGAATCAACGATGTGTCCAAATTGTGAACCAGGTCATGAGGAGCAAGGTGGTACCTCAGGTTTTGGGTTTGCCCCATCCAGAAGGCGCGGAACAAGGTTCGAATCCCAAGAGGAACGTCGAATCAAGGATGTGTCCAAATTATGCCTCAGGACAGGGGGATGATGATAGTGCTTAGGATTTCGGGGTAGCCCCATCCAGAAGCCCAGGATCATTATTCGAATCCCGTCCAGGTCACCCTAATATCTGGAGAACGAAGGGGAAGTTTGAATCGAGGATGTGTCCAAATTTTGCCCCAGGTCATTAGGAGGAATGTGGTACCAAATATTTTGGTCTGGCCCCATCCAGAGGCCGAGGAACAATGTTCGAATGCCGTCAAGCTCACCCCAATATCTCGAGAACTAAGGGGAAAGTAAACTCGAGAAAGTGTCCAAATCGTGCTCCAGGTCATGAGGAACAAGGTGGTACCTAAGATTTTGGGCTAGCCCCATCCAGAAGCCGAGGAAGAATGTTTGCATCCCGTCAATGTCACCCAAATATCTCGAGAAGCGAGAAGAACGTCGAATAGGGGATATGTCCAAATTGTGCCTCAGGTCATGAGGAGCAAGGTGAACATAATATTTTGGGCTAGCCCCATCCAGAATCCGAGGAACAAGGTTCGAATCCCGTTAAGTTCACAAAAATATCTCGAGAATCATGAGGAACTGCGAATCGAGGTAATCTCAGAATGATGCCTCAGGTCATGAGGAGCAAGGTGCTACCTCAGAGTTTGGGCTAGCCCTATCTAGAGTCACACAAATATCTGGAGAACCAGGAGGAAGGTCGAATACAGGATGTGTCCAAATTGTGCCCCAGGTCACGTGGAGCCAGGTGGTACCTAACATTTTAGGCTAGATCCATACAGCTGCGAATAAACAAAGTTCAAATCACATCAATCTCAGAAAATATCTTAAGAACCAAAAAGATCGTGGAATGTAGGATATGTACAAATTGTGCCCGAGGTCATGAGGAGCAAGGTGGTCCCTAAGAATTTCGGCTAATCCTATCCAGAAGCCGAGGAACAAGTTTCGAATCTCATCAATATCATCTCAATATCTCGAGAACCAAGAGCAACGACGAATCGAAGATGTGTCGCAATATTGCCGAAGGTCAAGAGGAGCAAGGTGTTACCTATTATTTTGGGCTAACCCCATCCAGAAGCCGAGGATCAATGTTCGTATCTCATCGATAACACCCAAAAATCTCCAGAACCATGAAGAGCGTCGAATCGAGGATGCGTCCGAATTGTGCCACACGTCATGAGGATCAAATGGTATCCAACATTTTGGTCTAGCCCTATTCAGAAGCCGAGGAAGAAGGTTCGAATCACATCGATATCACCCAAATATCTGGAGAACCAAGAGGAATGTCGAATCGCGGATGTGTCCACATTAAGCC
>JAOXNU020122136.1:0-18808 GCA_028565955.2 Melanoides tuberculata | reverse complement strand
ACTCCCTGCATATCCAAGTGTACATATATATATATATATATATATATATATATAGCTTGTAAATAGCATTTTGTTGCATTATACTTCGTTGCCAGTGACTTGTCTTATCATCTACATTGATGGATTACCTAGGACCTAAGATATCATGTGAACAGTGGCAGTCATACATAACACATGTTTTATACCACTTAAAGTGAACATGCAACCTTCGCTGAGAAATTTCGAATGCACTGTACAACCGTGCGGTCTGTGTTAGGAATCATCAGAAGGGCATATTCATCCACCCCGCAGGGATTCGAACGTGCAATCAAGGGAATTGAGGCCTAAATGCTAGTGATTCGAAACGAGGATGAAACAAGTGTACAGTACTTCTGGGACTTTTCGGGAAAAGATTACTTGTTTATTTTAACTAAAAATTCCCATGATATAATAAACTAATTTCCCAACCACCACCGATATTTAATATATAACATTTTAAAATTCCATCATGATGTTTTGTAGACAGCTGCGATAGATGCAGCCCATCGCTAAACGAGTTCACTGTGAACTACATCAAGAATCTCTTAACAAATTTATCCCTAAACCTATGAATGAAAAAGATTAATGCAGTAGTGTAATACTAGATTTTACAGAAATAAACAGCGATCACAATGACAATTTATGTGTGGTATTGATCCGATTATAATTACTACTTCTATCACTACTACTTCACTAAGTGTTCCACAATCGAGCTTCAGGCCGTTTTTTATTATTCCTTTCTTCAACCAAGCCGGATGGCGCTCTTGTATCCTCTTGACCAGCTGCCTACTGGTACGACCAATGTAGCCGGCTCCGCAGGAGCAGGTGAATTGATAAACACACATCGATGTGGTTGACAGTGGCAGACGGTCTTTCAGTCGTTGCACCATGACAGGTTTTGTGTTGTAGAAAACTTTGAGGTTAGCTGCATTGAAAGTAGTTTCAACTGCTCTCCGTAGTTTTCTTGTGAACAGCTCACTGATACTGTCATTAACGTACGGCAGGTTGAGGAAAAGTTCCTTCTTTGGGACAGTGTGGACTGGTTGTTGATGTGGCTTCTCCCTCATAGATTGCTCAATGAATCTATCTGGGAATCCGTTTTCCCGTAGCGTGTCGCGTATAAACTCTAGTTCCTTCAAAACTGTTTCTTCGGAACAGATTCGCTTGGCTCTTCCCGATAGATTACGTACCAGATTCCTTTTACGATTCAATGGTACTGCACTGTAAAAGTGTATATACTGACCAACCCAAGTTGGTTTTCTGTACACACTCCTTTTTAGAGTTCCGTCTACTCTTCGGGTCAGCAAAACGTCTAAAAACGGTATTGAGCCATTCGTCTCGCGTTCCAATGTGAAACAGATTGCGTCGTGCGCTTTATTGAAAGTCTCCAACAATTTTGCCAGATCGGTTGTTGTGTCAGCAACTGCAAACACATCGTCAACGTAGCGGCAATAAGTTACCAAATTGGAGATTTCAGTGGCTAGTTGATTGTTTTCTAGTTTCGACATGAAGATGTCTGCTAATAATAGACCCAAAGGAGAACCCATAGCTACTCCATTTACTTGTCGAAAGTATTCATAGTTGCACAGAAATTGTACACTCATTGTGCATCGTAAGATCATTTCTTTTAGATAGAGCGTTGGGATTCCGATATCAATTTGATGTTCGTCCAGCTATTGACAAATATAATATACAATTTAAGTTATTGAACAATAAATATAATGAGGATTTGCAATTTATTCGAGAATTACACATAAGCTTCGTCTTTAAGACGCAAAATTTCTCTGAAAACGCTTGTCGTATTCTACCAAAATAGAATAAAGCAAACGATATCGAATCGTTTTTTATTGCACTAGTAAATAAATCTCTCACGAAAGTTAATTATATACCACAGCTAATAAACCGTTCGATGAAACCAACCACAGAGCACATAATTCATTGGATAATTGCACTTTATTTCTTATATCAATCATCTTTCAGTCCGTGCTTTGTCCAGTGGTTTTCTAAAGTGTGTGAGACATGACCTCAATCGAGCCTTAATTTCAATCATAAAAATAATCAAAGCGGTGGATATTTTAACCATTTAGGCTTCTAGATATTGAATGTATTCCACTATAGACCGGTAAATCGACGATACTTTAGTGTAATTCGTAGTGAATAATTTAGTTCGATGAATTTAGCACATATTATTCTGTTGCTCATGAAAAATTTTTCATTTCTAAAATCCCTACCCAACATGCAACAATTTAAAGCTGAAGCTCACTTGAAAACTATCTTCCATCTCAACTAGTCTTCGTTTCAGTTCATCCGATTCTTGCGACATCTATGTGTCAGGTGTGAGACGATATCAGTTGAACTGCCTCTGTTTCGCGGTTAGCTGCATTATGCTTTCCATTTGCTCTCATTGTGTGGTAGTCACATCTTTTGTGTTGTATTGTTTATTTTCCTTACCTAAACTGACCCGCTTAACACCGTAATGACGGGCCGAGATAGCGATGGAACAACAATCGTGCTCCACTTCTGTCCACATACAAGATAGCACAAAGCGCGACATAGTCTGTAACCTAATTTCAACAAATAAGCTTCATATTCAAGGTCGACGAAAGTCGGAATGGCAGTGTAATGTAACCAAGCCCTATGAATGTATTCTCTCAGACTCAAACAAAGCTCTGTAACGCGGATAAGCAACGTGCTCACTCGCGGCTTACGAGACTGTCCGTTTCTCAGGCAACATGTCTCATTTACTTGACAGTCTGGCCAAAACTTGATGAACGCAGTGCACATCGATGAACCAGCTGATGACTGGATGAGGTAATCTTAATTTTACTATTGTCCATCACGAGCGTTACTATTGTAAAGCAACGATTTTAAGTGATCACGCAAACCAGGCGAAAATTCATTCGAGTGGAGTGCACAAATTCTGTTGATTTATGAAGGAACAATTTGCGATCGACAAGGTTCCAGTTGTGTTGTAACGTACAGTGTCTTTGCTCGGTTGACGCCATATCTGATTTGCATTTCTTAAATCTTCTGGGTAGCTTCGTGAGCTTCTTGCGTAATCGGTTGTCATTCTCATCGAATTTTAGCTTTGCTTACGTTGCCTCCCTTCCAGTAGTTCGCTGTCTCAGTCAATCTCATTACAGTGCCATCTCAGTGGATTCTATTACACACAGTGTTGCAAGCCTACACAATTATCTTTTAGTGGTAAATTGACATCTTCTACCAGTGCCCGAAGGGTATCCAAAGTAGACTAATGGAATTACACCATCATGCAGATTCGACTTCAATTCTCATATGAATGGATGTTTTGGGGCTAACTTGCTGATCTCATCATGACTCTGATTCAATTATGGCAAATATACATGCATACAAGAATCATGTGTCAATACTTGGCGCCAGCATCAGTTTGAAGTAGGATTATCACCGATTAAACAAATGTCGATGAAGGTAAATAGATGGTAAACTGTGAGAAACGTTTGTGTGTCACAATCGGCCGAATGATTTGCCCTTCCGTTGAAGATTCATTGCTAATCTTACCGGTTTTTTACCGCTGTTAGAACTTATGATCGATTCACATTAGCCCTCCTTGCTCATGATCTAAACCTCGTGCCGCTTGTCATTCACCAATCTCCAATGTCTTACATGCCATTCACGGACAGTTATCTGTTCGATTCGTATTCCGCACACGTGATTGTGAAGTCCGACTGCCCTGTCGTAATAATTGACTGATCTTGGCTTGATTAATGATTGATCTGCACTTCCAATACCTTCCCGTCATTAGCAGTCATACACCACACAGCTTGCAGTCACGTGCTTTGTCGGTGCTATGCGTTCAAACAGAGGAGACATTAGTGTATTGAATAACAGTGACACATTGGCATTTTATCACGCGGTACGCAAACGAAATCCATTGTGTGTTGGTTTTATTGCGCTTACAAATAAAGCAGGACTTTTGGCTTCAAATCATCTGGACGCACTTTCAGTATCTTCTAAAGTCGATGGATATGCGTTGCTGATGCTAACTAGCAAGGATGAAACAGCTGTACGGTGCTTCCTGTTGCACGGTACATGCTCATCCCGACTGATAAAATGATGTATGACAGAATCTGATTTGCCTCAACTGCTTATTCTGAATGATGCCTACCTGATATTGCTTGATGTTCAGTGATTGCAACATTTCAGCCATTTTTCAAACTTTAGCCTCCTTAGCCTCAGATATTTCCACGTGTTTCAAATTCAGTTGCAAATAAGTTATATTTTTTACCCGACGGAGAATAATGTTTGCTGAGATTCATCCTATTAACCATTCACACCTAAGTGCATGACCATAATATCATGAGCGATAGATCAATTGAGAGGAGCAACTAACCATAAGCCAAGTATGTTCTCACTACTGCTTCTGAGATATGAGGGTGAATGTTGCAATGGAGTTTGAAATGGAATGTAGAGTAAGAACGGGTGACAGAATGGGAACGTGGGGTAGCACATATGTGTAGGTGTAAAGAATGTCTCACAATACATGTCATGATTGAATGGTTGGACACTGAAATTCGGAACAATATCTCATGATGAAAGCATCGAGAATTGCGCGAGTTGCGCCAGTGTACGTCGCTTGATTATCGAAGTACCACCAGTAATGAGACATCAGGAATACGAGTATCTAGCTCAATGAGCAGGATAGTCACTAGATGGAGGTGCATAAACATGTTCAGGACATGTTCGACAATGTTTGACAAAACATTCGACAAACGCGTGTATTATGTATGGGAAAGGTAAAATGTAGGAAAAATAGTTCCGTGAAACTATCAAACAGCCGTTGTTCGGTTATCGGATTGAAGAACGTGAGGTGAAAACAATCACCATTGGATTCACGCTACACGATGGAATGATCGATCATTTCCCCTATTTGGCTTAACTAGACTCAAAGCTAGGCACTTGGATTCTCTCTCTGTGACTCACATTTTAATCCTTACATACCAAGCCGTTGCTCGATGCATATTAGCTCATTTGTGGTCACATTCAATCACCGCGAATAAGATTGTTGTCTAATTTAACTAAGAATAGACCGCCACTTTGGTTGCTGCATTCAGTTTATCTGGTCTCGTGGTGCAATCAATTGTGAGTAAATGGTGACATGACAGAAATTTTCTCTCTTTGGGCTCATTACTGTTGATCCATCTTCTCACTTGCATCTCTCTCGCGAACTGTGGTCAATTAGTGTATTTATGTTTGTGCATTGACCCATGTTCCGTACATTACTTGCATCTGATGATCAAATATGAACTAATTCATATTGTTTTTCCGTCTATCAACAATCCCAAATGTTTGGTACACTAGTGAAACATGGTGCGTCTTTGGTTGAGCCTGTAACCTTGTAAACTATTCCGTGGCACATAAAATGTGTTCATCTTGGTAATCAACATTTTGCAGTGTTAAAATTACAAGTGATTTTAAGGAATTACCACACTGAAATGGGCCCACAATCTTCCACTATTATCCGGGTTTTGGGGATTCGCAGCCCTAAGTCTGGTACGACAGTACGTGGCAAACCGACCCCAATCATAGTGTCCCATCATTGCTATACTCCGACTGTATCATAATGAATCATAATGTATATGTTTATGAGCTATGATGTGGTCTCATAATGCAAGATTACATATTCAGACATGTCATGAATCTACACTAGTTAGTGTTCTATATTGTAATCCAAAAGTATAACTGAGCAATTACGATCTCGATTATTGTGTTCATCTGAAAAGTATAAAAATAGAAAAGTTGGTAAACCAGTAATTATATGGTTTAATGCTAGTTAATTAAGCTGCAGAATTGTGTGAATTTTCAAATTTTTATGTGTTTAACGCGGATGCAGATCTTTCTGCAGAAAGATCACTTTTACCTATGCAATTCATACTTCCCAAATCACGGTTGTATCGTATTATGTCTAGTTTCAGGCAAATTGGAATTTTAGATAAATATAAACGATCATATTCTTTACACAACTTAAATTTCATGAACACACTTATTTGCTTGAGGAGAAAGATAAATATTGTGATACGTAATTTTTCAGTGGTCCCAAGTAGGATTTTTACATCGTGTGATCGTGCACGGATCCAATAAAACACGGCATCATTTAATTCAACAGACCAAGTGTTTGATTCATGAAGCAATAGCTCTTATGTTTTAGTTAATCGAAATGGATTCAAGAGTTGAACATTACAAGATTTCAGAAGAGTTTTTTACAACTATTTTTGGTGATGTTCATCAAAACCGTTAGAATATAGAGAAAGTAGAGTCAAGGACAATACGTGGTCTGGGTTGAGTAAACGGCAGCTTCTATCACGCGACCAAACCATGTAGGTCCGATAGAAGGGTGAAGAACAATGTTCATTCTCGTAGATTCGTTGTTCTTGTCTGTTGTTGCCTTGTTGTCCGAGCTGAATATTTGGATTTTAAACGTTTCATCATTAGACAAGGTGACGTGTTCAGTGCCTCCTGAAGGTGTCATTCTGTCTGGTGATTAAACGTGCTCAATGTAATTGCTCAACTTGGCGAACAAGGCAACAACATGCAGATGTAATAGGGTTTTGTGTTTAGCATTGTGTTCGGCTGTGATTGGACTGTTTGAACATAGCTGGAATACGGCCTACCAACCAGGGTGCCTGTAATTTTTTTTGCTTCGCAAATCCCGGATCTAACCAGAGTGAGCAAGTCACTCGCTAGAGTTGCAAGAGAACAGCAATTGACAATCGAAATTAATGAGGCCTCAACTTCTTTAACTGACCCCTGCCAAATGTTTTCATGCATAATTGGACTCCTTGAGTTGTATTTATCTGTCAGAATAAAGTTTCCGTTTCTCAACAAAATAATCCCTATTGTTCTAAACATTTTCTCTGTACATTTATTTTTATTGATTTCTTGAACAGTGTGAAAGCATATTTTTCAACCCGGATAACATGAAACAAGATATGCATCTTTCAAGCTTGGTAGGTACAAAATTGATTCCGTAAGTTGAATGAAATGGATACGAGAAACATATGTATGACATGCAGATAAATTTTACCGATCTAAAAGGAAGGTAATGTTGGTATATGAAAAAAAACAAAAGAGATTTATAGAATAACCTAATAAAATCCTCAATGTGTGCAAAATTCGACCTACCCTGCAGTTCGATATGTTTAGTTTTGCTATCTATAGCACAAAATCGGGTGCGCTATGCCTTATACGATGCATAAAATGTGTGTAAACTGAGAAGTATTGCCGTTAAGGCAGTGATGCAAAAGCATGTCCCAAACCTACATTGATAAGACATTGGTTTTTACCATGAGTTGGGTAGATTGATTTCTTTCTCGCTATTATTCATCCGAAACCGATGAGTCGGCTGGAAACTGGAGTGCCTCAACGATTCGCTATTATTGACTGCGAGATTGAAAAATATTACTTTTCTTCCTATAAGAACAGAAAATTTTATTTCCCACTGCTCCCTTTCGGCAGCTCAAGGTCGGTTACTTTACTTGGACAATCAGATAGCAAACAATCGCTCCCTGATCTTGGAGTAAATTGCTGCTTTTCTGTCTCAATACGGATCGAGATCACACTGTGTTCGTTCACGTATTCAAGGCAGTATAATCAGTGCCAAATCGATTTTCAACGGACAAGGATTGACGAATGCGAGCTGGAATAATTTAATCTCGTCGAAATTACATAATGTCTGCGGTCAGATCAAAGCTAGATTGCGTTTGAGTTGAAACAGAACTGAGCTTAGTTTGATCACAATCCGTAAAAGAGTGCATACATGACTTGGTGCAGCTTGAGAAATGTGAAAAGGCAATTGCGCTATTCGTTATAGAATTTCCATGATTCGCTTTCACTGAGAGATCATTGTAAGTTCCGAATTTCTCACATCCGGTCTGATCTTCAACCAAACCACAAGCTAGATACGACTTACAAGCTGAAAAGGCGTCCTTCAAATCTGCAGAAATGTTCAAACGATAACATTTTAAATTCTTCTTTCATCCATTGAAAACAGAAATAAACTCTTATTCTCTGGAATCACCAAGAATGGACTAATATACATTTTCATAGATTCATTTCAGCAATGAAGGAATTAGAAAGCACATTTTTGACTATCACTTCATTGGGTCATGCACAAACTACAATTTCTTGATCGGTGTAAGTTTTATTGTGTTTGAGGTCAGACAGTTACTTCTCTATAGTCCTACCGGAGCGAACTTTATGTCGGCTGATCAAGTGATCAATTTTCGGCTAAAGCGATGCGTGTGCGTACGAACATCTATTACTTTGTACGGAGCACAAGCTCGTTTATGTGCATTCGAATTCCCACAACTATTGTTAAAGTTAGCTACCTAATTGTCGTGGTCGCAAATCCGTGCAGCCCATATAAAACAGTGAATGCTTTTCAGGCCTGACTGCATGTCTCGATCCGGCCAGATGCGCGTGCCTAATGCTGCATGCTGTGACATTGTTTCCGTTCGTAGGCCGACGGGTAGGTGCTAGGTGGTGCATTCGAACAAATTCATTGTCATTCGACCGACAAAAATGACATTGCAACTGCACTTGAATCCACGATTAAACAATGATACGTCTGAGATGGACAACTCATCCTTGTCCACGTCACTGTTGAAGGTGTCATGGAGATTATACATATCGGCTAATCCGCGTTGATTGTACTGTCTATGACACGCACTAGCATCCTGTTGATTCTTTTGCACGCGGTATCAATTTATTAGCATCGGTATATAAATAGGTTTTATTCTGTGCTCTGTGACATATTTATGTTAACACGTCCTGAATTATGTTTCGGTTTATGAACTTTTGTGAGTAACCGTTGTTCGACAGAATGTCTCATGTGATTTTCTTCGTCATCACCGCGCTGAGCAATCAGTTTGGGGGCTTTTCATCACTGATTCTGGTAAAACTTAGTTTGGAGAGGAAGACAAGTAGAATGATTTATCTTGTTCGAACTATATACATACTGTAGTACATACGACAGTAGACCGACTGACCAGTTCATGTTGGCTTACAATGTACTTTTACGTGAAATGGTCAAACCGAAATCCTGGATCAATATCTGGTTTGGAACGTTGCGTATGCGGCTGCTGCCGTTTATCTGACGACAGTACAAGACAGACATCTCTCAGAAAAGAATCTAGTTCTTCCGCGTCTAGTTTTACCATGAAGCATCTATCAGGATTGGTCCTGGCAGATGATCCATTGTGACTCCGTCTCTTTGAAGGGAATATGTCCTTCAAAGGACGTGCTACATATGCGCTTCTTCGGTTGAACTTTCAAAACTCTCTGATTTCCATGGGGCTCTTTGTTTCATTCTCTGAGACTGCTTGGGTAAAGTCCCATGGTGAAATCGATTCAGCTTACGTGCGTATGTGTAAACAAAAGACTTCAAAGTCAAAAAATATCCAGTTACACATCAATTAAAACTTGATATTTGTACTCTAGTTATTCTTGTTTACTCCAAAGGCAGTCACGCGTCGTATAACACTGGATTTAAAGTCATGTCAATGACTCCATTGAAAAGCCGTTAGTCAGGAAAATTTATCATGGATTCGAGTGGGAACCTCGCGGTCATGTAGTGTGCAATATCCAGCTTAGTTCAAATGCTTCAAGCAACTTACGTTTAATCGCTCCTGATGGTGTGTTCATGATACAATGATATGATGTTTGATTTTGGACATTCTACAATATTACAATCAATGAGCTTTGGCCTCATTAAAATGCATTCTATCATCGTGAAAATAGAACGGTTGGATACAGCATAGGTAAGAGTTTGGAGTTACGTGTATCTCAAATCCGGATTATATACAACAAGATGAGACTTCATTGGTATGCAATGCTAGAGAGTCTTACACAACACCTATCTGTCAAACCATTTGCAGTTTGTGCAACCCAACCAATCGGATGTGAGTCGAATGCTTTATTAGCTATATCGCGGGGCACACAGGCAACGGATCGTTTCACAACCATGCCATGCAATCACATCTTCTTCCGAAAATTACTTCGTGGTCCGGCTGAAGCCGTTGGATGTGGCAACGATTGATCAAAACTAGCCAATACGTTTGCATCACAATCATAATTCCGATACGACGACCAATGGATGGGCGGCGCAGTCAATCAAAATGGTGCGTTTCCACCATTTTAGTTTAGCATGTGCTTGAACTAGTTAAATGGATCACAGTTTCAAGCGCTGATTATGCAACAATGATGATAGATCACGAAAATGACAGAGCTGTAAGGTCTGTTACAGGCTTGGCATCACAAATTGTTGAAATTCATTATTTCAGATGCTATATCAACCTGTCATGAAGATTCTGCACGTCAAAACTATCAACTGAAGCAATCCGGATTTTACATCATTACGAATTTTATTTACACTTTGTGTGGCCCTTCAAATTACGCCACACGATATTAAGTTATCGCTTTCTAACCCCAAATGAATTACTCACCAATCGATTGATCCACTCGAAAAAGTTCACTTAAATTCTAAGCGAAAATGTACTCTTTACCTGCAAATCTCTCCATATTTCTGACATTTGACAGTTTTATTGACTGTTTACATAAATTTGTCATCCTATCCAAAATTCTACATCATCCCGTCTGTTTTCACACTGAGGAACTTTTAATAAATGAAAATCAAATACAGAGAGAAATTTAGGAGAGCATGGTTTATCCTCTAATCTTTGTTTTCAAACGTATTTACCCATAAAACCAAATCGTATATTTGATGAGCATTTTTGTGACTATGTACCATCTGTTTTTACCTTTGCACCATTAAGGCCCTAGGACTGCATCAACCATATGGCACGTTTAACGTTGACCATTCACTGTTTGGAATGTTTCAAAACCTTAAATGTGTTCTTATGCTCGTTTGTTTGAAGGCGTCGGTCGGCCAGCGGGTTACATCTTTCTACCCGTAAAGCAATTTTTATTTCTTGCATCTCTGCCGACCATAAATTAAAACGATCTAGTTTGTCTCATTCCATCGCTCTGTACACCATGTGACTGAACAACGTTATAAATCTCTGTACGGCACTGTGTAATATCGTGTAACTGGGAAGGAAATCAAGTGACTATTGACATGATACAGCTCCGTTTGCACTTCACTACGAGTCGAGCAAACAGTTAAGGTTATGAAATCCCAGTGAGCTTAAGGCTAAGTCGTAAACACTTTATAACCTGAGGTACATTTAAACGAATATCATTGGTCAAACTACAAGCCACGCTTGTTGGCGTTTCACACTTAGGCAACATGGACAACTTACTGTTTGCGTAGCCTCAAATGAAAAAGGAAACATGCACGGGGTTTGATGTGTATGGATTTCACCGAAGACGAGGCGGTGCTGAAATGGATTCTATTGGCTCGATAAACTGCAAACTTTTCATTATCAATAAAGCTAATTAGTTGTTGCGGAATTTGACGTCATTTTCAATAGGTGTTTTTAAATGCCGTTGGGAAATGCAAAATGCAAAAGACATGTACAAAATCAACGTCTTTAAAATTGAGATATATGCCCCGCATAACGAATTTGACCAACTTACTAATCTCGTCCAAACTGAGACCAGCTGTAACAATGCAAAGATGGATACTTTCACATCCCCAGAGTTTGTTGAATCAAGATATACTTCAAATGGTTCAATCATTGCAGTTAATTTATCTGTTTAAACGTGAACAATATTGAATCAGCCAGAAAGTGGCCTCTTATTTGTCCAGAAACGTTATGGTAGCCCAAAAATTGTTCTCAAGACAATTCACAGCTACCGCGTCCAAGATATTGTCAGTCGACCGCAAGGCTGACATGCACGAAAGTACATTTGTCATGACATATTGCGAGTGAAGTTTAGTGTGCGCCGTATGCTACAAAGCACATGCACTGAACATTGAATGCTTTATCATGATCCAGCGTCAACTCATCGAGAGCATTTATTTCACAACTATTTCGTCACAAAAGCGGTTGTTAAACAAGTCGACAAATGTGCACTGTCAATGATTCCTAACAACAGGGAAACCACTGCCCTTTGTCTGCTTCAAGTTTCGTGGCACAATTAATATGTCTAGTATGCATGATGAATTCACTTCCCACATTGGATTATGCTCGCAAGTTTCTCTCTGCGCCAAGACTAATTCGTCATGGTACGTTTCCAAATATTGCTGATCCGAAATTTCAGTTGCCCCGTGATCACTTCAAATTAAAACCTGTTTTTTCACATGCACTGCTATGGTACGGTCATTTATTTCCTCCCATATCATAGTAATATTTGTGTCTTCAGCATAGTGTCCGCCAACCGATTAATGTAATCTTTGGTTCATCCACTCAATCTACTGCCTCGAATTATTCATTTACTTTCAACAACAATCTCTCCCCGGTGAGGGAACACATCGAAAAAGAGTTTGATATGAGTGGGCACAAATAAACTTTAAGTCCTACTCACCCGAAATTGTTGTCATCAAACAGATGAATCCGAGTGTGGTGAAGAACATGATGCCAAGAAACGGAACGGATGAAAAATTGAATAAGCACATGATAAAGTTGCCGGTTTATAGTCTGTTTATTATCCAATTAAATAATGGCGTTTCCTGATTGGTTGGTTTAGTAAAGACCAGGTGTCTGAGTGAAAATGTAGGACTACCGGATGACCATCAAACAAGTCTCTGTTCCGAGGTAGTTACTTAAATCGCACTAGCATCAATCATCCATTAAAGCTATATCACCCACTTGCACTCGCCTTCTGGCGAGGAGTGTTGCATAACTCACAGCTCTAGTAGCATTCAACAATTTCTAATTATACAAATTCAAATGAATTTTACTCCTTTGTATTGTGCGAGAGCAAACATTGAGAACAAACAGAAAACGAACTAGCCTATAGTCATTGCTCGATCCCTTGAACAATACCGCATAACTGAATAACGTTTCGCGCAAGCGAATAGAATAAAAACAAGCCATAACTAGTCCGTAAGGAGAAAGTCACGTAGCCCAATACACCAATGTGATGAATTCACTTTGGATGACAGATGGATTTCAGGGTACGGTTAAGTGCAATTTTGCTATCAGAGGTTAAAGAAGAATTGCGAATAGTCAAACTAGAGAAACATCATTAATAGTTGTTTTGCACACCCGAATGTGGATTAGGTAGTTATGGATTTAGAGCCTCAGAAGGAGGAGAAATGAAATGCATGTTTCTTCGTAGTAAAGTATTGTGGACATCACGTAATGGGTACACTTGTGTGAGTACAAAACGTACATCTGAGTCGGAAGAAATCCTATTCCTCTTCAGAATAAAATAAGGCAGCATGGGAGGAAAACAGTCTGTACTGGCATTCACACTTACTTAAATAATCGCACCATCGACCGCCTTCTCCTAAACGTTACTTTTTCATCCAGTCCATGCAAATATATTCCATTCACCCTTTGGGGATCGATGTTAGCCAGCCCTTTCATACGATTCACAATATTCCGAAGCAATGATGCGAGAATGTGTAGCACAGTCAATCAAAAGGGCGTGTAACGCATCTAAATTGAGTGAAAGTTCTTATGATTGCAACCCACCGAAGTGGTATAAAACTGCAACATTCTCAGTGGTTGAGTATGCTCTCCTGATCTGTTTTGAAAAAGAAGGAAGCTACGAGGTATTGGTTGTTACGATATGCAAGATAGATCCAAGATTGAAAGTAACTGATACTCACCAATAAACAACCGCGTACCAGTTGCTTAATTGTTTGACTATTGTGCCTTATGATCAGTCACTTCAGGTGGTACCTACAGTGGGCTGCTGGAATCTTATCCATATTTGCAAATCAGTTAAGTTGGAAGCATCCCACGGGAATTATCATTGATTCAATTTCAAAATTTATTAATTAGTTTCCATATGTCAAACTGGTCAAATCAATTTACTCACAACTCATTGATGTGTATATGCGAACGAAATGTTTGTATTTATTTTGATTTTTTGATGATATGTTCGATCCTCATGACACAGATCTACTTCTTAATGAGTTAGTTCCCATTGGAACACAGCATACAAACACAATAAAAGGAAATGGTGAATTCGGACTTGACCCATCGAAAATCATAGCCCTCGTGGTGTCCATATACTGGATCCCTTTATCGCCAACCTGATATAGTGTGGATTTCCCCATCAAACTGCATGCTTACTGCTTGCCATAGTTATTGAAAGTACCTAACATAAAAATCTATGATTCCTGATCGACATCCACACGGATCTATTCACGAAACTCATCTACTGGTCAAACATCAAGCTTTCGTCTTTTTCACATCTGAACAGTTCTGATGACTCTACATACGACAAAAATAGTGTGACCCTCACGGCCGTGTTTAGATTGTACAAAACAATAACTCAAACACAGACCTACATTAAATGATTAAATTGACATTGACAACATTCCCTAGTGTTCCAGTTTGACCTCAAATCTAGTGAGTTCAAAATGTGTACTTTGCTAGCAAATAATGTGAAACTTGGTTCAATCAAATTAGAATAGATATTCGTTTGCTGTGTTCCATCTTTCAACTACTATACAATTCACCTTTTATCATGTTAGTGGACAGGTAGACTGTGGCTCATATATTGTGTAACGATGTTAGACTTTGTGAACGGACAAGCTTCGAATCTGAACAGGGATTGCTTTGTCCACACAACGGATGCTCTCATTAATCGCGGTCTGTTTTCACAGAATAATCAATCAATAAATAAATTTTCATCCATAAGCATTCTAACCCAACTGCTTTTCAATTAAAGATGATAAAGGAAAAACAAACGTCCCATCATTCATTTGGAATCAAACACTCAAGTTATTGGCGTGGCTTACTCTGTCACTCAGGTGGAATGAGCCGCAAGTTTTGAATTAATCTGTACAATGGTACACAATACGGATCGCATTCAGCAAGTCAAACCAATATCAGCACTTTGATCGACCAGCATTTATACCTTACGTAACTACACACCACCCTATCTCGTTTCCGCTTAGCCGCACGCAATGCGCTTTGGAGAACGAACTGCTCGGATAAACAAATGTTTTCCAAAATATCTAAACGTATCATTGCAATTTGCATAGTACAACGATCGGCAGATGTTTAATACCCGGCTATGAATAGACTGGATGTGCGACAGAGGGCAAGTGTCATACGTCTGGAGTCGCCTGGGTCATAATTTGACACCAGGATAACGGTAACATGAGTCGGTGCATACAATGGTCACGCAGTTGAACGCTTTTATGTCCGATCCATGGCTTCATGCAGTGATACGTATCCACTAAGCGGAATAAGGCACCGGTCGAAAATTATCTGGAACCACCTTGGCTATACCCGTATATATCGCGTTCATTTATTTATATTTATCTCTTCGAACATATACGTCCCCTTTCATCTATTTGTGTTAAATAAATCTATCTGCCTGGCCCTCGCTATTAAATGCAACAGTTCAAGTTATTTTTGTGTTCTTCCACTGATTGCCCGATATGCAATAAAATTGCCGCTGTATAATGTACGAAAATCTGGAAAACCCCCGTCCTATTCTACCTTGTGCCATCCATGTGCAACTCGCTGTATCATTTAGTGGCTTGATGCCCAGTTATCTTAGTGGAACCGATATGATCACAAAGTTTCAAGCACCAAATGAACAGCGGTTTTCCGTACATAGATGGTATGCGTGAATGAACTGTGTGGAATATGAAGATGAGTTTCATGCAATTTGTTTCAGTGCTTGCTGACGCTCCGTTGCGAGAAACTGTGACTGAATGATAGCAAGACCAACTCTGCCCACAGTCACTTAAACCGTATGATCGTGAGAGAGAGCGGAACCGACTCGAGTTTCTAACAGACATGCTTAGCCAACACTGCAGTTGGTCATTTGCAATTTCCCATTCCCTGAAGCTAAAATGGACGAGTCACTACACAACGCATAACCGTTTTGGCCCCTCGAGACGAGTGTAACTTGATAGAATAACCAGTTTGCTCCAAAAGAAACACTATGGAGAGAAACTGCCGTCAATCTCTCATGCTGTTGTAACAAACAGCACCTGAGGATTCCGATACGTTGCTTATTTTTTGTCTCCCCAAGAGTTGATCAGTTAAAGCCGACTGAACGTCGAATCTATTGGTACAAACGTTCAACAGAACCATCCACACCTCATTCTTCACGACCGAACTATGTTGTTCATTTAACTCAACTTTGTTGGCCCTTCCATGAAAGATGTGCTCCTTTCCGATGCTTATTTTATCAAGGAGTTACGTTGATCAGACTGCTCAGCTATTTATGCTCATTTGACACATTCATTGCCTCTCTTGATTAGCTCACGATAATATGGAGAGACTGAATTCAGCCTGCATCGGGTGCGAACACTTCGATATCGCAACGTGTTCACCACTCACATATGCAGTGTTGCATGGGCGCTGGGTGGTTGTCACCGGTTAGTTGTCGGATATTGCTCTATTCAACTCTTTCTCCGGGTTCAATTCCTCGTCAAATCGGTGAATATGCGTTAGTAACTCTTCCTAACAAGGATGAAACTAACGTACAATTATTCGAGTCCTCCCAGCATCATACTACATCTTATTTCTGCCGGAAGCATCAAAAGTACGTAACGATATCTTTGTACCTTCGTACAGTAATACTGACCCAGCCGATTCGAATAGATAGGCGTTGAAGACGATGCAACTCCACCTTGTGATTTACTTCACACACAAACCGCATCCATCCCACACACAGACCTCTCTAAGTCACCAGCTATTTCACAGTCTGCATATCAACCCAGTACTGTGTAAACATCTCAGTGAGCACAAAACGCGCGTACAAGCCCGGAATCGAAACTACCGGTTGGTTTCCGTGATCGACATTTTTTATTTGCGCGTTCTTACATGTTCTTGCGATTTAGCGGGATATTTTAGCACGTGTTTTCTCTCTGATCTCACTTATCCACTTGTAATTTAGCCTTTTACGACCTCGACTCTGCATGCATAATTTTTGTTTACATATAAAACAACATTTTACCATGAACCGCGTGCGACTTTCGCTCAGCGCTTGATGTTCAAAGCCACTGAGGACAGATGTGAGTTATTCGAGTGACATAGCTATTGAAAATCCCTTCAGTTATCTCCGGTTGACAATCGCAGACTTCGATTCCTTAGCCATTCGGATGAGAACCGATGCCGAAGTAAAGAGTGAATTATTGTGGCGGTTAAGTGGGACCCATGGCGCTTAAGGAGAAATCACCTGCTATAAATCAGAAACAAGTTGCCATGTGTCTAAAATGAAATGCATAACTCCTGTCCGTATGCAAATACGGTAGTAGCTTCATTTTGGTACACCTTTATATGAACGCCATCATCACGAAAGTTGCTAATTCTATTATTGTTCTATAATTCATAGGCTCTAACATTCTGTGTTATATTGACCTGTGTGACATATCTGATTCACAGTGCGTCAAATCACCAATGATTTACAATGTAAAATCAGGCATAGTGGCAGTGTGCTTCTAACCGTCCTTGAGACTGCAGAGACAAGTCACAATAAAGCCGATGACCAACAAATGTATAATTAAATTGACGTCGATCGATTCGTACGTCAATCGACAGATTCCGTTCTCTTAAATCAATCTTGTGATCAACTTGTTTTGGCCTTTATGATCCCTGCAGCTGTGACGAATCACTTCGAAAAATCGAATGTGATTTTGAACACAAAACAGAATTGCAGCTGGATGATTGTCAATAAAATAATAACGGAAGAATAGGTGAGGGCCGTGTACCTTTCACTCATTCCATGCACTGCATTCAACGTAGGCGCCAAACACGAGAAATGTTTCAGTTGATGCAATTTTTGGGTCCATGTGCGGATTTGAGCCGCATGCTTAACGAGCATTTTGAAAACTCCGTGATCACAGTCCGTTACCTATGAGATAAACGTTAAATGAGAATATCTGCACGACATGTCTACATGGTCTACGATGTGGGTTCGTGTACGGAAAAATTACAGGTCTATTTGTGTTAATGCAATACTATTCGCGTTTCATACCTAACTTTGCCACTCGAGCACAACTACTTTTCTGCTGTTAACAACGGGCGTACCTGGATCAGAAATCGGCTTGTGGAATATCTTTTCCCGGTCTGTGAATGATTTTGTAATCGTATGCCGCAATGACCATGCTCCAACATTGTATCATTGCTGCAGTTGTTTTTCCAATGAACTTCCGGGGATCAAAAAGAAATTACAAACCTTAGTGATCAGTAATAATCTGGAACTATGATCAAAACAGATATTTGTGGGGTCATTTACCAAAAGAATTAACAGAAAGTTTCCAGCGACCACTAAATAACGGGGATGGGAGGGAGTTGGCGTGTGAAAAGATTGACAGAGCTGTGCATGTACGATTCACCTTTACAAGGTGGAACAGGTTGAACAACGACAAGGTGCAAATGAGAGAATTGATACTCTTTAGTAGTGCATCTCACGAAGGAAGACACAGTATAAGAGTGACCTGCCACGCGTTAACAATGTAGACGAAGTTCCGTCCATCCGCGGATAACATGGTTATCATTTATCCGGTCAAATGGAGAGGTGTGAATATCGGGATGCGAAACTAAATGGATTACCCAGAAAATGGAGACAATGTTTCTATTCCATCCATAACGATAAGTGCCCAAGCAAAACTAGGGAGAGGATAAATCAACGTCAAGAGGATGGAAAAGAAGTGAACGAGTCGCGTGGGCAAAACGCCTCCAAGATTCGAAATGTGCATCACACAGTTTGG
>JAOXNU020122135.1:0-30748 GCA_028565955.2 Melanoides tuberculata | reverse complement strand
TAGTAGATTAGTTCGAACGGCACAATTTACGTTGTTACTTGTTCCGTGGCTCAATACATGAGCTTCACAATGGTCGTGTTTGTTAGCTGTTTTCGGCGGATGCGATGACGCCTGAGAAGGTTTTGAAAATACCATACATCAAAGCAATAACTTTAGTCCGCATGTACTATTCGTGTATGCAAAACGGCCAACCGTGCTGATCAGTAGTGTCCCTGATGCAGTTCCAGCTTCTGGTCTACTACGGGCACGAATTTAGACTGTGTGGTCAAATTTGTTGTGCAGACATGACAATCCTCTAGGCGAACGACCTACCTACTCGGCTTCCTTCGTGAATGTTTTGTAATCGTCAACCATGCAGGCAAGTTGACAACCCATATGATCCAGAAAACAGTTCCTCTGCATGTCTGTTCACCAATTCCTTAGCGTAGCTTTCTAGTTCGATCTTTGCATTTTGTTTCTGGCGAACATCATCAATCTGCCGACGGATTCTGTGATTTCGTCGCTGGCGTCTACCAGAATCTTAACATTTTGGTGCAGATCTCGGAGGCGCTGGACTTTTGGTCTGCCTTTTACGACGTCGTTGACTTAGATGAACACGTCATTGTTTTAATTATAATTACATATGACTGAGTATGAGTTCTGTTTGTATTTGAACAACAGAAAGAAATGAATAGATTTTCTGCGGCTCATCGGACGATAGTGACTAATTTATTACAAATTTCTATATAATTCCGTTGAGGAGTAGTAAATCTGTTTCGTAGCCTTTGCCTTGTCCACCAAATCACTCAACACAACCAAACTCTCCCCATCTTCTCTTCATTGCCTGTGAATGAACTCATTCAATCCATTTGAGCGCAGTCATGCACGCTTGACAATCCGGTTGTTTGAATCCACGTGTGTATATGAATTGCTCAAAATTAGCTGAAACGTTTGAAGTCGGGACTGTGTGTACCAGGCAATTTATCTCACTGCGTGTGATGCATAATTAGGGACTAATTACGACGTATGATTTCCTGTCGGTGAGCTCAATGCAGAGCAGTTGAAACTCGTTTAGTCTGAGGGTGTACAAGCAAAACTTTGTTTTGTACATGTTGGAATAAAAGGGGAAGAATGTACTCGTTGGAGGATGCATGCTATCGTCATTTGTATCGATTGCGGGCAAAGTGTATTGCTGCATATGATCTTCCTAATGGTCTAGTTATCTAAGATAAATGTTGAATTGATTTTCATGATTGAGTGTGATTAATCGATCATATGCGGAGTGTCCCCTGGTGGTTAATTGGGTAAGAGCGTTTGAATTCAGTTCCCTCATACGCAAGTTTGGACCTCAGCTTGGTCGATGGATGCGCACTATTGATGATGCCTAATAAAAATGAAACAGCTGTGCACTAGTTCGGAGATTTCTCCACACAAGGTTGCATGCTCATTCCAACTAATGATAATCGTTGCATGTGATCGTTTTTCAAGCGAACTAATATTCAGGCAACCCAACAGAGCTATATTCTTCTAATTAGTTCAAGAATGGTGTTCGTTCTCGTAGCTCGGATGAGGTGGCTCGTTGATGCTTGATTTGCCGAGCTTGGCGTTCGGGTATTAAAGATGCCATTTTGTTTGAGGATTAAAAATTTGCAATTCAAATCGAGGCTCGGTGATGAAAGGAAATACGAACGCTATAGTCCGTTCTCAACCCAGTCCACATCAGCATTTGAAATGGAAAACGGGTGAGTGTAATAAAAGTGTATTTCTTAAACACGAAAGATCCTACATTTCAGTGGAGAGAAAATTCGCTTTTTTGGCCTTCCGGTCATTGCACTAGCCGATTGGCTATAGAAGTGAGTTAGGTAAATTGCGAATGAAAATTTCTCTCAATCAAAATGGAAGGTTAAACCAAAGTAGCATGAAACCTGCATCTAATTTCGAACTCTCGTGCAATGAATATAATTATCATATTATAAATTAGAACTCATCCAAGCGTATGCGAGCGTGCGTGAGCTAGCACGATATATTCATTGATCATTTCCTTAAGCCTGAAGAATGCTTTAGTGTGCTTAGATCTACCGTGATTAGTGAGTGTTACGACCTCAAATTGAATGTGGTCCCATATTTTTGTTTGAGTGAATCAATGCAAATTCTAGCGGATCGTTTGTTCCTTTTGCCAACTGAGTTTTGTACATCCTTGTCACTACATGTAGAAATGGATTTCCGAACTGAACCACGTAGCATGCACCAACTGGCAGTTGAATAGGAAGAAGGAAAATATTCTGATGAACGTTTTAATTCGGAACGGTTACACAGGTAATTCTATCAAATAAGAATGTGAATGCACCCAAGGAAGAAGTCGACGAGAGAATAAACAGTTCGACAAGCAACCTGAAGGAGCTATCATACAGATACCAGTTGAAAGATGCTCTGCTTCATATCCTGAATACATATGTTGCTGCCTGTAGAATAGTTATTCTTTCTAACGAAACAAAAGAGAAATAATTCACCGTAAATATCCAGCAGACAAACTATCGGTTGAGTAATACGGATAATCCATTTCCAGAACGCAAAATGGAACTGCGTTTCGCTGGTGTGCTTATCTTCGTCTGTTGCGATTGCGAAGGCCATTCACTGGCGGTCAACTAACGTGGCAATCGTTGCTCAATCTGTTATATATGACTTAATTAATTCGAATCTGTAGTTATCAAGTCGGTTCACATAGATCCAATTAAACAGAATTTTCATCATGAAAATTCGGAGGTCGATAGTATAACTAGTAAATCACAGAGAAAATAAGTCTGGTTACCAAATTGCAATCTCTGTCAATTTTGTACATTGTTTCGTCAGAATCCCATTGGTTTCTTAGTTTGTGAATCGTGATTGCTGAACAAGTGTTTCTCTCTTCGAAATCAGAAAGGATGTTTTGCAGTGGGTTTGGAAACATTGCATGTAAATGAGAAGAGAAACATAAGGGAATGATAATTGCTCGAATAACCATATTCTTTTACAATGTAACGTGCTGTATCATTCGAATTCAACCTCGAAATTCGGACAAAACACATATGACGTAGCCGAATGCTGTTTTCATTCCGTGTTGGCTTTTACTTAAATTTGTGGCTTCATTCGCTGAACGGCATGAATAGGACATGCACAATTGTATACATGTTCACACTCTGTACAAATTCGAAGATTTACCGATGCCGAACAGTGTAACATCCAGTTATGATATTCTCTATCTGCATGCTACATTGGCACTGATCTGATCCAACTTGGATCAGGCAATGTGAAATTAATTTGCCAGTATCTCGCAGTCGCGCTACATGGCTCTCAATTACTTTGATTGTGCAGATGTGCAAGTTCTACTAACACGTTCTTTTGTATCCACTCCGGATGGAGGATAGTAGCAATATGCGTGTTTGTGCTTTGCACAGTTCATGATGTGTTTCACAAATGCTCACCTTTGTAATCATGAGCTTTTCTCGTGCGTATTGCTTTTTATTCGGGTCCACCTCTCCGTTGGTTGTTTTGCACAGCGCCGGAAGTATTGTGCGTACAAGAAGGAAGGTCGGGATACGGGAAAGAGGTGGACTGCTGGGCCATAGGAGTGATTGCCTACATTCTGTGAGTTATCGTTTACGTTATTGTGAAGAAAATCCTCTGCATGTTTGTAAATCAACCCGGATTTTCGAAACTATTTTAGACCTAAGAGTAGTTATAAACAATAAACTATGGAACACACAAATTGGTTTTATGCGAGAGGAAGTGCGAGTGAGAAAAATTGCAACCCAACTATGCCGCGTGAACTGTCGAGTCCATTACATTCGAATTGTAACATGCGCGTTCGCTTAGTAATATGACTTGGCATTGCAACCGCCTCTCGCAAATATGCATTGTTGAATTTCTTGCCGGACGTGACTTTCGGTCTATAGCTTGCATACAGCATCCGTCCATATTCGGCAATAGAAATCAACATCTTTTTCATAAAAAACATGTCTTCCATTCTACACAAACACAACCGTTTCCCTGCTTGAAATAATTTATAAATCTCATTTTTGTTGATGCAAACACAGATCCACGGCTTGCATACAAAAAGTGAAAATAATACTGTGATGTTGTTGCAGCCCATTGTTTTGCCTCTACTGACGTCATTAGTTTCGTATAATTTAGCACGTTTGCTAGTCCGGATATTGATAAGAAAAGGTCTCATTTCTCACTACATACAACGCTATGGATTTGCTTGAAATCTGCGTTCATTGTCATAATTAATTTGAATATTGAAGTTGACAAGTGGTCGCAATTTCCAGTTACGAAACTTGTAATGTGTGAGGCGCACTGCCATTGTGCCCAATCGATGGGCAATTGTTCGCGTTCTTGAGCCAAGTAAAATGAATAGATAAATGAGAAATACATTCGTACAAATTATATCATATATATGACGGCTTATAACCGGTCTCAGCGAGGCAAACGTAATCAGATGATGAATTCACACATCTTTATGCACCTAATCGGTTACGCATGTAGATTGAATATTGTTAGGCGTCGACCGTTGTTCAGACGCGCGTTAATGTCAAGTTCAACGGGAAACTGTGTCGCCCCAAATTGTATTCACGATTGGATGGATTGATAAACGCCTGCTGATAATTCTCAATGAAAGTCAATCAGCTGTACATCGCTAGATCTTTTCGAGTAATTGATATTTGTATATATCCAGTAAAAACATTATTATTTCTAATCTTGATTTCGTTTGCATACAACAAATGAGTGAAACCGTTTCTAATGAAACACTCAAATCTCAGAGGTGTGGAATAAAATACTCGATCTGTTTCACAATTTACATTGAGAAAATAACCAAAGTAGTATAATTTCAATATGTTGATAGGTCAATAATGCAAATGAACCAAACATAGTGTCACACATCTTGCGATCTGCAACTCGGCGTCTGTCAAACATTTCAATCTTGAGATGTTGTTCAGCGTCCGTTCAATAATCGACAGTGAGCGAAATAATCTCCGTTCCGAATCGAATGACTGAATGACAGAAAACTGGTCCGTACTCACCCCACTCTGTAACCACAGTGAATGTCTGATCGTTCCTAAGTAAACCCATGTGAATGAGAATGAGTTGACTTCCAAATGTTCATGTACAATTGAAATTTAAAAACATGTTGGACAAGATTACCACTTTTGCAGACATAAACTAGGAATCTACCTATCAGTCGTTTAGTACAAGATATAAAACCTTCTAAAAATAGATGAACGATGCAAAACATCAAGTCTTTTTTTGTTGAACTGATAGCCTGCATTCACACTGGTTCGCAGGGATTAAGAAACAAACATGAAACATGCGTATGAATATATAGGTTACAATATACTATCTTAACTCAATTATAATGTTCGTAACACACAGAGAAGTTATTCGATATGCGTTTAAATTTGATGGTGATTAAACAATCATAAATGCACGAATAATAATGTCGATTTATAAGCTGTTCACTTTGCTCGATTAGCCGTTTTGTTAGAATATATATTTTCATTTGTGACTTGCATTACTACCGTATCCAATCTATCCGAAGGTTGTAATCCTCATGCTCGAGATACTTTATATATTTTTTTCAATCCGCTATGGGGATCACTATTTATAATGAGAACGAGATTCATTAGCTGAACTGTGCTTTATCTGCAAGGAAACTTGATTCTCCCAGAGGACCGGTGAGAAGAAGTAAGATAAATACGTCATTTACGCGTACCAACTATGTGTTTATTAATTCAATCATCAGACAATTGCCTCCGGTCTTAGTAAATCCATGGTCAACGTGTAGTTTCGGTCGCGTGAAAAAATTAGCCAAAGCTGATAGCATGTGAAAGCGTAGAATGATCAGTAGAGATTTTATAGGAAGCCATCAATTACTATCATTCTGTTAACCAAACTCACAGGCATTTCGACATATTTCCGACAGTGTTACATACGTTATCACTGTTCTCTCGTTAAACCTAATTGGTAAAGTGCAGAGTTTTGGTCCATTTACCACATGTTGGTTGCAAACTCACTGTGTCAACAACTCACATACATAACCCATTTCACACCAAATAATGTGTGTAAATGATACTGTCGGTTGATAAGTATGCGACAGGTTGGACGAAACGCTGATGAAACGTTCGAGGGATTATGATGTAAAATATGAAATTCAGCTTTGCGAGAATCGCATTCATCCACAACTAGATGTGAACAACAATTCAAAGATAAAACAAAATTTATTAGTGACCTATTGTTTATTTAACTCATTTCATTGACTCGAAGTTTGTTATACGGTCGATAACTTTAGGTAGACTCTGGACATACACCAAAAGATAAGATTAGCCGCATCGATATTCTAACGCTACTCGTGAGTAGTTATATAACAAATATTGGTCGAGAAATTGTGCACTGATCTCATTTATTTCACTCTGCTCTTCATCGTCACAGACTTTGTGGATATCCACCGTTCTACGACGAAAACGATCATGAATTATTTCGACAGATCCGACAGGCCGAATACGAATTTGATTCGCCATATTGGGATAACATATCAGATTCCGGTTAGTCGAAATGTGTTCATCTGCGTGAGCATAGGTAGTGAGAAACAATGTTCTGCAATATTTTCATTGCCTCTCTTCATACCCAGCAATTGATCCACAAATGTTACAAATGTTCACCGCATCTAACAGCTAATTCTCCTCAAGCATTTGCAACATCAGCCACAAGAAGAAACACTTCGCTTAACTCCCATTTTCACTCAAAACTTTTGCTTGGGAACCATCTACTCGTCATGCGATAATTCACTAAAGATTGCATTTCTCTCATACCACTGTCAGCTGACGATAATTTGATGCTGTGCAAACCTATCCCGTTTCTCTCACCTGACTATTCTTCCACATTTTTGTAATAGCCAAAGATTTTATTCGACATCTGATGGAAAAGAATCCCAAAGAACGATTTAGCTGCACACAAGCGTTGCAACATCCGTGGATTGCAAGCAATACTGCACTCGATCGGGATCTGTACCCGTTTGTCAGTGAACAGATTAGGAAAAACTTTCCGGCTGTTCAACGCTGGAAGGTTAGTGAATTCATTCCAATTGTGCAGCTCAATTGTGCATTCAATCGTTTGTTCATCGTAAGCATTCCGCGTCGTGTATTTCCACATGTGCCTTTGTTTTTCTGCTTTGTTGTGTTACTCATCTTGTTGCAAGCGATTGGGTTGCAGTTGTATTTGTATTTAAAAGGTTCCATACACAAATCGATTAATTCAGTACAACGCAAGCGTTTCACAACGCAGATGCGGTTATCAGATGAGGAAGGCAGATCTGATTCATCGAATGATCTGCATATGGGATGAAACAAATGAGACTTAACTACTTCAGAACTCGTTAAAACTGCGGAAAGGTAAAGTTCAGTTGAGTTATTGTGAACGCGAATTCGGTAGGGGATGGATTTATATTAGGATCTGCTGCGTGAATGTGACTGACAGAGGAATAACCGTACACAGAATAGATTTGAAGTATATGAAACAACTTTGTAAGCCCAAGGTATTTCTTTCATACACCATGTTTGTATTTGGAAATCTGTCATTAACGCCACCGGATTTTCCTGAGATAACCCAATTAAACGTGCTAGTGCACGAATTTTCATTCATTATCATGTAGCACAGCGCTATTCCATTGTTCACTTTCATCTTCCAGTCGGCAATCAACGAAAACTCTTGAACTACGATGAAAATTATCTGGTATTTAGGAAGCTAACTTGGTGAATAATTCGCAAACGAACCCTGAAGTACGAAAACATGATCGTTTGCAGTTGTAACGAGTGTGAACATCGGAATGGGCACAAATAGCTTTTGCGTTCAACAGGTTCCTGTTTTGACGATGAGTTTATCAAGTAAAATGATCATGTAGCCTTCCGCTGCGTGATTGAAAATATCCGCGCAGCTCTGTCATCTTTGATAGATATCACAGGCGCCCCGTATCTAGAGTTATTTTTAAGAATGTAATCATGGGATCATATTTTCATGGAGCCAAATGAACTGCCCTATAATGCTTTCTACACTGGAATGTTTAATACTATTGAGAGAAAGAAACGCTCATGTTGAAAGACGACCGCATCGGGCTCCTCGATTTGCTTCACGATAGTTGATTAGCACAGCTGTTGGAGAGACACCACAGACAGATTCGAAACAGCTTCTAAGTGGCACTTGTGTGGTTGATTCAATAAGCACACCGATAGCTTATATTACCAGATCTAGTTCATTGATGAACGATTGCACAAATCTTTACAACAATCTCATGCATTTGTGTGTGCACTAGGAAGCATGTTTTGCATGCTTTATTTACTTTCACTGCAAGATCTGAAGCTTTGGACAGCATCAGTTGAACAAGTATGGTGCATGGCCAAATTGAATGAAACTCAATCAATGGTAGTGATAGGAGAAATTAAGTTCTCTGTATCTCAGTTATGCTAAGCCGGTGCTATTCGTGTTCTATTTGCCTAAAGCTGACGGATATAATCGAAAACACAAAATGTTCTCGTTATTCCTATGATCACAATTAGGAACCACAAGCAATCTATGCAAACATTCTCTTGCAGGAGCGTAGTTAAATGTGGAAAAATCTCACGGGAAAGATCATTCCGATGCCTTAAACTCTGAAAGCAGATAATATCAACACAACTGAACATTGTTTTCAACAATTCAACAAATGTGAGCATTACAGTAACCATGTGGTTTATTATATAATCTTTGTCTAGCACTCGTCATACACCAGAATAAACCAACTGGACAGTGATTTCCATTAATCTCTCACTTGCTATGTAGAAAGCATACAACGCAACCGCGGTGCTGCATCTGTTACGAAGATTACAATTGAACAAGGATCAGTCCCGTGTGAGACGACCGAGCGAATCGACCACAGTTGTACAGTCCACCTCATCCAATGTGGCCAGTGGCGAGAGCAGAACTCCCAGCTCGGACGCCAAAGCAACCACAATAAATAGTCGTACAAACAACAACAATGCACACTTGGCGCACAATTCGTCCGTGGAATCAGTGTCAGCCAAACCATCAGAAATTAAGTCCACGCATTCTCCTTATTCCCATTCCGTGTTTCGCACGCTGTCCAAATGAGCCACAGCGAGGAACCCCGTAGTGTGAAGGGATGGATAGATAGTCTTGTTCGCGAATGAACCCACGGAATTCCATGTGAAAGTTCACGTATTCTCACACTGTCCCTTTGTGGGATGTGCTGATAGTAAATTTCATCTTTATTCCCATCTCTCCCAGTCCTGACTCTCCTCTTATTGTTCATTTCCTGTCGCATTCCATTTTCGGACGTTTGTCAAACTTATGTGAATGAACCCATCTGACAAAGAGAAAATCACGTTCATTCTCTATTTCTTCTTCAGATTATCTCAGAATTTTACTCACTGAATTGGTTTTCCTCTCTTCGTATCTTTCTGTTATCTGGTTGCTACGCAACACTGTTACCACGTTGCCTTTATTGCGCCCAATACAAATCACCACAAGGTATTTCATTCGAAGAACCGAAATCCATTGTTGTCGTATTCGGGCACTGCGCATTGGGTATCAAATTGTGGACATATTCTGTCGAATACGCAATTTCTAATCAATCAGATATCTCTACTGGCAATTGTGATTCCACCATATGGACAACACACGGCGTTCAATAATTAGTATTGTAATGTATATCGTCAGTATAGTTGGTTGTGAATATAAAACATGCGCTAAAAGCATGGTGCACATGGAAGATCAAGCTATTTTTACATGTATAACAGGACACGATAGTGGATTGAAGGCTTTGAACGCAGGATAACCTGTTCGAACCAGTAATCGTGTAACCTGTATTTGATAAGGATAAGCATTGAGTAGATGCTCACTAGATGCTATGAATACGAAGCTTTACTGGGCATGCAGACCAGAACAATTTATGTCACAATCCAAACACAAGGGGACATCAGGTAGGAACTATCTTCACAAGCGTGAACATATCTATTCCGACCTGAAAATATATGCATAGAAATTATCGCCTACTAAATTGCATGAAATAAGATAATCATGAGAATTGGTACAATTTGATGGGTATAACCATCAAGATGGGACGACTTCATCACAAAACACCAAAGAATAATTGACACCTTGCAACTTTCTGACAGCTTGGTTGAGATTAACACAAAAGACGAAGAAATAGTGTATGAGCAAGTGCAAATCATATACCGCACTACTTCTTGCATCAATTCATCAGTGCAATCTGTGTTGCTGAATTTGAGATTAAAATCACGCAGGGGATTACTGAAAGCTGTTCTTTCCATGATTGCGATGAGCCATTTAATTGCACTGATGATAAAACACGCCCAAACTGATCCACGACGATCTCGTTGCGAATCAACAAGTATTGGGAATTGTTCGATGTCAGAAAATGATCGAAGTCAATAGGATCGTGATTAATGAAACCATGTACATATTGTGGAGCAATCCGCAGTCCATCGCGTGTGATAGATTAAATCCTATGCGAATGGAAATCTTGATCACTTGCAAAGTCAAACAGCCGGATTGCTCATTTCACCAAACAACCGATTCCGGAACGCGAATCAGTTTGAATGGTACAACCAACCGATTTACTGCACCTCCATCACGTGATTGTACATGCATCAGTCCGGACAATTACTCAGCGTGAAACTCGTCCGAGCCCAGATGTGCAAACGCATTCGAAGCGTTTGAATCGCTTACGGAACATAAATGGGAAGGCACATTTAGCTTCAGTACGCTTGCCATATTTTCTATCCACTTCTTTCAACAATGCGTGCTCTAAGGAATTAGCGCAGCATTCACCATACAATTCAACACTAATTCAACTTTACATCATGCAATCTGATCCGTCATGTGTCGGTACATTTAGTATTTTTTCATTTTATGTCATATATGATATCACTTGTGCTTTGTTTTGCTCTGCATTGATTGGTTATCTTGTGTGTGTGTGTGTGTGTGCGTGTCTGTTTCAATTCCGTGCATCAGTACAATCGTTAAGCGAATAGCAATCAACACGGCATAGCAACGTGAGTGAGGGAGAGAACGAATACTATATGGGTTTGAACCTCGTCGTTCAGTGAATGAACTGTTAGATTCGTGCATGTGAAATAAAACGCGAGTTATTCTAACATCGGGGAAATATGAAACCCGGAACATTGCACTACGCCTCTCATGCTAAAGACATCTGGCTCGATTTGACGTCTGGGTCTCCTCTCCCACGCTTTGATTTCATTTGCGAATATTGATTCAGTAGTATTGTGGAATTCATACGGCGTGCCTTGCGTGCAAATGCTGGTTATGCGCTCACGGGAGTTCATATTTTCAAGTTGCGATTGCATCATGCGGAATGAATGTGTCACCCAGAAAAGCCTCGGAAGCACTGAACAGCTGTTTTTTTGGTTTGTTCAAAGACGAAAGCAGACACGGAAAAGAGGGTGTGGTTTCATGCAGCTGCCCGGACGGTGGTTTGTACCGGGTATCTCACTCTTTAAGCTGGAATTCATTTGAAGGAATTAGTAACAGGGTTTGAGAATCGTTCAACAAATGAATGCGAAATGTACTGTATAGGCAAGATTACACAAGGAATTTAAACAGTAATACTTTATGAGTGCTGTTGTTGAAATATCTGATTTCCTGGTTGGATGAATATATTATTTAAATAATAAATTCTTTAAAGTTTTAATTGATCGAATATATGAAAAGACTTTGTTGAATGGAATGTTGAAAGGCCTAACAGATGCACTTTATAGCTGTTTAATGTTGGTTAATTACCACCAGTATTGAGTGCATATCCAATTCGATCCAGATGAGCATGGAATTTGCGACCAAATTCTTGAGTCGATTCCAGTGGACCCGGTGCGAACGTTTCGCCGTGGATGGATTTTGTGCTTAATTGGAAATTTCTAAATGATGCTTGATCCGAAATGAGCGGACGAATGTTTAATTAAAGTTCGCATAGTAAGATTAGTAAATGTTGTAGGATATATACATATATATATATAAATATGTAGGAATTTTTGAATTGTACTTCAGCTGACACAAATCAGTTGGTCATTTATCACAACTGTTTTTCTTGCATTTTGGATTAGAAACTACAAGGTTGAATAGTGGATAGCTGACATAGAATATAAAGTGATTTTCATAAAATCAATGATAGTTATAACATAAACTGGTGTAGACAGCGACGAGAGTGTTGTACTGTGCTTCAAATGGCATCGAAATTGTCATTATACAATGATGATTTGTAGACAAAAATATGAAGCAGCTGGACAATTCTTCGTGCAAGCTTTATGCCATCTATATATGTCGGTCGTGTGTGAAGATATGTGCGACAAATTTTTAACTATATCGAATGGTACTGAAATCACCGATGTGAACTGACTCCTCTCAGTTTTCATGACTTCGCAACGCCATTTATATTCAGCTCCTCATTGGAATAAGAGTTTTTCCAGTTGTTTCTCATTACCTAACCAAATTAAAAATAGATGTCATACAGGACTTCGTGTTTGTTCAATTTATCATTCCTCGCAATAAAGATGCAGTAGGCGACTTAGGGAAATATCTAAATGCTAGTCTCCCTATGAATGTGACTGCGAATTTTCGACTGAACCCTGTGCATACATTCCATGGCTTGCTCCCACAACTGATGATAATTCTTACCACATAGATGGACAGTTCGTAAGCTTGAGGTACAATTCGGTTGATTGACTGGTTAATCCGGCTGACCTCAAACTTCCGCGTACAACAGTGGTTCGCCTGTTGCCGGTTCAACCGAAGTATTGTTCGGTTTTGTCCGTTGCGGGGTAAACGAAAAGCGCTACATTCTCTTTGTGAACTTAGTTTTAATCCAATTCTTCGTTTGATTTCGTAATGGTTGGTTGGATAGCAAATAATATGTTAACACTCACAGAGGAATATGTTGATACATTTCATTTAGACATTGTGCCAAACGCCTTCATCATCTTGTGGTTATAATGCCTCCGCTTGGAACGCTAAATGCTTTATCGAACTGGTTGTGAATCGATACACGTTTTGCACAAAAGTAGTTTGAGAAACATAGTATAACGTTCAGGGTCGGGGAGGGCCTCCAAAAAGAAAGTGATCTAACTTCAAACGGTAATTTTGGAGCGTGTGATTATCACTCTAGGTTGGTACACTTCTGTGCACGTCTTTACCAATCGCACGTAAACAATATGCCATGGCATTCACGCACGAGCGATGTATAAATTGGCATGAACATGAAACAAACCCAGTTCGGATTGTTTGATAAGTGGTGAAAATGATTTAGTGCGTTAGACTCAGAGCACCAACACCGAAATGATAAAGTCTAGTGCGAGCCGATAAAAATCACTTGCGAGCGACGTCTGCTAGCAACGAAACTGTTGCACAGTGTTTTCTTCATGCTTACCAACACCAGATCATATTGCTTGTTTTGATATAAGTAATCATGATATGGAATATCAGGTGGTTCAGGCAGTTGGAATAATTTCCGTCTCAATAGAATTCCATACTTTGCATTGTTCAGTTTGGGAAATGATGTTTCTGCGTATCAATGCAATGCTAGTCTCATTCACACAATTTGACTCATCACAAATTCGTAGACATCCGCGTGTGGGTTTAATAGAAGAAGGGTATTGTAATTATCTGGATTATGTTTGCCAGGTGGAGGTATTTATAATGTATGTACATTCCATGAGGTCGTGAATTGCGCGTAGGAAAGATAGCATTTTGAGTTCCGTTTGCATACTCCGCATCGAAGGAAGGGGATCGAAATATATTTGAGTAAACAACAGCTGGATTATCGGGAGATGAATTCTGGTTTCGGTCTCGTTGTCTAAGCAGTGTATGATGTAACTAATTCATGCCGATGTGCACACGAGAAACCGTGCGACAAACCCGAATTCGCCTGGAAAAATGCCATTTATGATTTTTGAAACCAATCAGTTTACACGTATATTGCACTCGTATTATTCAAAGGATGACGACAATTGTATCTGCGACTAATCGTTGAACACTAATATTCAGTAAATTTTGATAATTGAAATATCATCAATAGCTTTTCTACTGCTACGTAAAGCCCAGACGAGGCATGGTGCAAATCTATCATGCAATTGATTCTAATTCACTTTCAGATAGGCTCTTATTCATTTAACTACTTCGCTCGTATATGTATTCCCTTTTGACAGGAGTAGTATTTTTGGTTCGTTTGTGTATATTTCTGCTAGCGCTGTATTTCGCATAACATTTCCCTGTTCGTTTTGTGGAGGAAACACGCCACCGATCCATATTGCTCCATCCAGGTCAGTTAATATATCTAGGTGCAAATCGATTACGACAGCAGAGCTAAATTATATGTTCCGGCTACGGTGCAAATCACACCGCGTGATATTTCCAGCATTCGATATGTCCGTGACATTTTTTTCAGTTGCATATCGAAAAGACAGAAAACGTTCCCTCAGGAACTAACGAAATGAGAAACATGATGGTGCGTGTGTGACACAAATCAACTGATTCACATTCATCTTTCAAGCATGTATGGCCAATATGCGTTTCGTCACTTCACACTTATACAGCAAGCGTGGTACAAGTTCTCAATTGAGAAGACATTTCCAAAATTTACCATCTTTAGAACTTTGGTGAAGCAGTTGCACTGTTGCATTGTTTGCTGAGCCGAGCAATTAGATTGCAAACGTTTCATCACCAAACGAAGTAACATCTTCCGTGCCCCCTGTTGGCCGTGTTCAGCTACAGCAAGCTACCACGCCCGAGCTACGAGAAAGAACATCATTCTCGACATTGCTATCGTAATATCTCAATACGGCAAATGAGCTAGCAAATTGATTATTGAACAATGTTCTCCATCTAATACATGTAATGATTTAATGCGAAACCATGGCGGGGCATTAAAATTTCATAATTCGAATGATATATTATTGAAAGGAGAAGTAATTGGTTAATTTGTTAATTTGTCCAATTCACGCGATAACTGAATATAACTAATCGACTCGCGTTAAAATCATGGTAATGAGCAGTAATATAATAAAGATGCCTTTTCGTTTTCTCCAACGAGTATAAGAAGTAATGAAGGATTATTGGATGGTGAATGTAAGATAGTTTCAACGATGGAGGTTCTACGGCTCGTGATGAAATGCTTGCAATCCAGGTACTCAGGTCATCAAAGGAATTAATATAATGATAAGCATATGATCAATGTGAGCACACGTGGAACTGACTGTATCAATGTACGGGCAAAATGCTTAACTCGTGCATCGTATTCACCACATCAAGCATGATATCGCGAAACCGTGCACAGCTGTGGAGAAGAATGACGGTTAGACATTTCTCGATATATTTCTGCAAACGTGGATGGACAGACTTGTCACTCAGTGGAGAATGTCACGTGAACTCGAATTCTTCTTTCTCATCGATCGAATCAGCAGTAGATGACAACAAACAAGCAATCACATAATTCGGTTAACTCATTCGTTTTCAAAGCACATGATATTGCGATTGAGTGCGTCAGTAATCTTATGCAGTTAAACCTTCAGCGAATTTATTCGAAACGGTTCTTCTGAACATGGTCAAAATGGACAAGTTTGCATAACACTCACCGGTTTTCAACCAATACGGCATCTATGTTATTATTATGTTTTGTGAAATCTAATGTGTCGTAATAGAAAAGTATCCAAGTGGCCCATGAAGCATACATCTGGGCTAAGAATGTTTTTGAAGCTAAGCCGAGCTTAACCATTTCACGCTTTCTCTATTCAACCTACCGGCGTGATTCTGCTGAATACACGACGGAATTGTTTGATGTAGCGCAATCAAACTCTGTTCAAATTAGACTCTAAGTTGAATTACGAGCACATCGATACCATTGCACGAGGTGATGAGTGAATAAGAGGAAATAAGCAAGTTTTCGTATTCAATGCTGAATGTGTATTCCATTAACCGTAGTTGTGTCCATGGTGCGTGAAACTACCCTCTTCAAAGGATCAAAGAACAAGTGTGAACACATTATGTTTATTAAGAGGATTAATCGGTGATGAAATGAATAAAGAGTGGTGAACAATCACCAGAGGTGAAAATCGCGATCAATAAAAATCAGGTCAGGTCACAATTCCGCTCACCCGACCAGTCAATCGTGGACCACTGGAGTTGAGGTGTTTCATTCAGGCAGACCGATTTACATCCATCCGATTTTAAAGGCATCTGTCTTTGAACGTTTATGGCTGTTAAATGGATTAGCCAAAGGTAGTGTTCATATGAAGAATTTGTTTGAGCACACGGTGGATGGAGAGAAGCTAATTTGACGCGGTTGTAAGCAGATAGTGGGCCAAGGGATGGCATTTAATGTCATGGTGTCCAGAATCCATTGAATCACCATGCGTACCGTTAACTTCTATTTCACTGAAATAGGCCAGGTGGCACGGCATTGAAAACGAGCTTGACGGCTGATACACACTGTGAGAAGCACTTGTTGATGACCGTTTTAATTCTGAACAGTTACACAGGTAATTCTATCAAATAAGAATGTGAATGCACTCAAGGAAGAAGTCGACGAGAGAATAAACAGTTCGACAAGCAACCTGAAGGAGCTATCATACAGATACCAGTTGAAAGATGCTCTGCTTCATATCCTGAATACATATGTTGCTGCCTGTAGAATAGTTATTCTTTCTAACGAAACAAAAGAGAAATAATTCACCGTAAATATCCAGCAGACAAACTATCGGTTGAGTAATACGGATAATCCATTTCCAGAACGCAAAATGGAACTGCGTTTCGCTGGTGTGCTTATCTTCGTCTGTTGCGATTGCGAAGGCCATTCACTGGCGGTCAACTAACGTGGCAATCGTTGCTCAATCTGTTATATATGACTTAATTAATTCGAATCTGTAGTTATCAAGTCGGTTCACATAGATCCAATTAAACAGAATTTTCATCATGAAAATTCGGAGGTCGATAGTATAACTAGTAAATCACAGAGAAAATAAGTCTGGTTACCAAATTGCAATCTCTGTCAATTTTGTACATTGTTTCGTCAGAATCCCATTGGTTTCTTAGTTTGTGAATCGTGATTGCTGAACAAGTGTTTCTCTCTTCGAAATCAGAAAGGATGTTTTGCAGTGGGTTTGGAAACATTGCATGTAAATGAGAAGAGAAACATAAGGGAATGATAATTGCTCGAATAACCATATTCTTTTACAATGTAACGTGCTGTATCATTCGAATTCAACCTCGAAATTCGGACAAAACACATATGACGTAGCCGAATGCTGTTTTCATTCCGTGTTGGCTTTTACTTAAATTTGTGGCTTCATTCGCTGAACGGCATGAATAGGACATGCACAATTGTATACATGTTCACACTCTGTACAAATTCGAAGATTTACCGATGCCGAACAGTGTAACATCCAGTTATGATATTCTCTATCTGCATGCTACATTGGCACTGATCTGATCCAACTTGGATCAGGCAATGTGAAATTAATTTGCCAGTATCTCGCAGTCGCGCTACATGGCTCTCAATTACTTTGATTGTGCAGATGTGCAAGTTCTACTAACACGTTCTTTTGTATCCACTCCGGATGGAGGATAGTAGCAATATGCGTGTTTGTGCTTTGCACAGTTCATGATGTGTTTCACAAATGCTCACCTTTGTAATCATGAGCTTTTCTCGTGCGTATTGCTTTTTATTCGGGTCCACCTCTCCGTTGGTTGTTTTGCACAGCGCCGGAAGTATTGTGCGTACAAGAAGGAAGGTCGGGATACGGGAAAGAGGTGGACTGCTGGGCCATAGGAGTGATTGCCTACATTCTGTGAGTTATCGTTTACGTTATTGTGAAGAAAATCCTCTGCATGTTTGTAAATCAACCCGGATTTTCGAAACTATTTTAGACCTAAGAGTAGTTATAAACAATAAACTATGGAACACACAAATTGGTTTTATGCGAGAGGAAGTGCGAGTGAGAAAAATTGCAACCCAACTATGCCGCGTGAACTGTCGAGTCCATTACATTCGAATTGTAACATGCGCGTTCGCTTAGTAATATGACTTGGCATTGCAACCGCCTCTCGCAAATATGCATTGTTGAATTTCTTGCCGGACGTGACTTTCGGTCTATAGCTTGCATACAGCATCCGTCCATATTCGGCAATAGAAATCAACATCTTTTTCATAAAAAACATGTCTTCCATTCTACACAAACACAACCGTTTCCCTGCTTGAAATAATTTATAAATCTCATTTTTGTTGATGCAAACACAGATCCACGGCTTGCATACAAAAAGTGAAAATAATACTGTGATGTTGTTGCAGCCCATTGTTTTGCCTCTACTGACGTCATTAGTTTCGTATAATTTAGCACGTTTGCTAGTCCGGATATTGATAAGAAAAGGTCTCATTTCTCACTACATACAACGCTATGGATTTGCTTGAAATCTGCGTTCATTGTCATAATTAATTTGAATATTGAAGTTGACAAGTGGTCGCAATTTCCAGTTACGAAACTTGTAATGTGTGAGGCGCACTGCCATTGTGCCCAATCGATGGGCAATTGTTCGCGTTCTTGAGCCAAGTAAAATGAATAGATAAATGAGAAATACATTCGTACAAATTATATCATATATATGACGGCTTATAACCGGTCTCAGCGAGGCAAACGTAATCAGATGATGAATTCACACATCTTTATGCACCTAATCGGTTACGCATGTAGATTGAATATTGTTAGGCGTCGACCGTTGTTCAGACGCGCGTTAATGTCAAGTTCAACGGGAAACTGTGTCGCCCCAAATTGTATTCACGATTGGATGGATTGATAAACGCCTGCTGATAATTCTCAATGAAAGTCAATCAGCTGTACATCGCTAGATCTTTTCGAGTAATTGATATTTGTATATATCCAGTAAAAACATTATTATTTCTAATCTTGATTTCGTTTGCATACAACAAATGAGTGAAACCGTTTCTAATGAAACACTCAAATCTCAGAGGTGTGGAATAAAATACTCGATCTGTTTCACAATTTACATTGAGAAAATAACCAAAGTAGTATAATTTCAATATGTTGATAGGTCAATAATGCAAATGAACCAAACATAGTGTCACACATCTTGCGATCTGCAACTCGGCGTCTGTCAAACATTTCAATCTTGAGATGTTGTTCAGCGTCCGTTCAATAATCGACAGTGAGCGAAATAATCTCCGTTCCGAATCGAATGACTGAATGACAGAAAACTGGTCCGTACTCACCCCACTCTGTAACCACAGTGAATGTCTGATCGTTCCTAAGTAAACCCATGTGAATGAGAATGAGTTGACTTCCAAATGTTCATGTACAATTGAAATTTAAAAACATGTTGGACAAGATTACCACTTTTGCAGACATAAACTAGGAATCTACCTATCAGTCGTTTAGTACAAGATATAAAACCTTCTAAAAATAGATGAACGATGCAAAACATCAAGTCTTTTTTTGTTGAACTGATAGCCTGCATTCACACTGGTTCGCAGGGATTAAGAAACAAACATGAAACATGCGTATGAATATATAGGTTACAATATACTATCTTAACTCAATTATAATGTTCGTAACACACAGAGAAGTTATTCGATATGCGTTTAAATTTGATGGTGATTAAACAATCATAAATGCACGAATAATAATGTCGATTTATAAGCTGTTCACTTTGCTCGATTAGCCGTTTTGTTAGAATATATATTTTCATTTGTGACTTGCATTACTACCGTATCCAATCTATCCGAAGGTTGTAATCCTCATGCTCGAGATACTTTATATATTTTTTTCAATCCGCTATGGGGATCACTATTTATAATGAGAACGAGATTCATTAGCTGAACTGTGCTTTATCTGCAAGGAAACTTGATTCTCCCAGAGGACCGGTGAGAAGAAGTAAGATAAATACGTCATTTACGCGTACCAACTATGTGTTTATTAATTCAATCATCAGACAATTGCCTCCGGTCTTAGTAAATCCATGGTCAACGTGTAGTTTCGGTCGCGTGAAAAAATTAGCCAAAGCTGATAGCATGTGAAAGCGTAGAATGATCAGTAGAGATTTTATAGGAAGCCATCAATTACTATCATTCTGTTAACCAAACTCACAGGCATTTCGACATATTTCCGACAGTGTTACATACGTTATCACTGTTCTCTCGTTAAACCTAATTGGTAAAGTGCAGAGTTTTGGTCCATTTACCACATGTTGGTTGCAAACTCACTGTGTCAACAACTCACATACATAACCCATTTCACACCAAATAATGTGTGTAAATGATACTGTCGGTTGATAAGTATGCGACAGGTTGGACGAAACGCTGATGAAACGTTCGAGGGATTATGATGTAAAATATGAAATTCAGCTTTGCGAGAATCGCATTCATCCACAACTAGATGTGAACAACAATTCAAAGATAAAACAAAATTTATTAGTGACCTATTGTTTATTTAACTCATTTCATTGACTCGAAGTTTGTTATACGGTCGATAACTTTAGGTAGACTCTGGACATACACCAAAAGATAAGATTAGCCGCATCGATATTCTAACGCTACTCGTGAGTAGTTATATAACAAATATTGGTCGAGAAATTGTGCACTGATCTCATTTATTTCACTCTGCTCTTCATCGTCACAGACTTTGTGGATATCCACCGTTCTACGACGAAAACGATCATGAATTATTTCGACAGATCCGACAGGCCGAATACGAATTTGATTCGCCATATTGGGATAACATATCAGATTCCGGTTAGTCGAAATGTGTTCATCTGCGTGAGCATAGGTAGTGAGAAACAATGTTCTGCAATATTTTCATTGCCTCTCTTCATACCCAGCAATTGATCCACAAATGTTACAAATGTTCACCGCATCTAACAGCTAATTCTCCTCAAGCATTTGCAACATCAGCCACAAGAAGAAACACTTCGCTTAACTCCCATTTTCACTCAAAACTTTTGCTTGGGAACCATCTACTCGTCATGCGATAATTCACTAAAGATTGCATTTCTCTCATACCACTGTCAGCTGACGATAATTTGATGCTGTGCAAACCTATCCCGTTTCTCTCACCTGACTATTCTTCCACATTTTTGTAATAGCCAAAGATTTTATTCGACATCTGATGGAAAAGAATCCCAAAGAACGATTTAGCTGCACACAAGCGTTGCAACATCCGTGGATTGCAAGCAATACTGCACTCGATCGGGATCTGTACCCGTTTGTCAGTGAACAGATTAGGAAAAACTTTCCGGCTGTTCAACGCTGGAAGGTTAGTGAATTCATTCCAATTGTGCAGCTCAATTGTGCATTCAATCGTTTGTTCATCGTAAGCATTCCGCGTCGTGTATTTCCACATGTGCCTTTGTTTTTCTGCTTTGTTGTGTTACTCATCTTGTTGCAAGCGATTGGGTTGCAGTTGTATTTGTATTTAAAAGGTTCCATACACAAATCGATTAATTCAGTACAACGCAAGCGTTTCACAACGCAGATGCGGTTATCAGATGAGGAAGGCAGATCTGATTCATCGAATGATCTGCATATGGGATGAAACAAATGAGACTTAACTACTTCAGAACTCGTTAAAACTGCGGAAAGGTAAAGTTCAGTTGAGTTATTGTGAACGCGAATTCGGTAGGGGATGGATTTATATTAGGATCTGCTGCGTGAATGTGACTGACAGAGGAATAACCGTACACAGAATAGATTTGAAGTATATGAAACAACTTTGTAAGCCCAAGGTATTTCTTTCATACACCATGTTTGTATTTGGAAATCTGTCATTAACGCCACCGGATTTTCCTGAGATAACCCAATTAAACGTGCTAGTGCACGAATTTTCATTCATTATCATGTAGCACAGCGCTATTCCATTGTTCACTTTCATCTTCCAGTCGGCAATCAACGAAAACTCTTGAACTACGATGAAAATTATCTGGTATTTAGGAAGCTAACTTGGTGAATAATTCGCAAACGAACCCTGAAGTACGAAAACATGATCGTTTGCAGTTGTAACGAGTGTGAACATCGGAATGGGCACAAATAGCTTTTGCGTTCAACAGGTTCCTGTTTTGACGATGAGTTTATCAAGTAAAATGATCATGTAGCCTTCCGCTGCGTGATTGAAAATATCCGCGCAGCTCTGTCATCTTTGATAGATATCACAGGCGCCCCGTATCTAGAGTTATTTTTAAGAATGTAATCATGGGATCATATTTTCATGGAGCCAAATGAACTGCCCTATAATGCTTTCTACACTGGAATGTTTAATACTATTGAGAGAAAGAAACGCTCATGTTGAAAGACGACCGCATCGGGCTCCTCGATTTGCTTCACGATAGTTGATTAGCACAGCTGTTGGAGAGACACCACAGACAGATTCGAAACAGCTTCTAAGTGGCACTTGTGTGGTTGATTCAATAAGCACACCGATAGCTTATATTACCAGATCTAGTTCATTGATGAACGATTGCACAAATCTTTACAACAATCTCATGCATTTGTGTGTGCACTAGGAAGCATGTTTTGCATGCTTTATTTACTTTCACTGCAAGATCTGAAGCTTTGGACAGCATCAGTTGAACAAGTATGGTGCATGGCCAAATTGAATGAAACTCAATCAATGGTAGTGATAGGAGAAATTAAGTTCTCTGTATCTCAGTTATGCTAAGCCGGTGCTATTCGTGTTCTATTTGCCTAAAGCTGACGGATATAATCGAAAACACAAAATGTTCTCGTTATTCCTATGATCACAATTAGGAACCACAAGCAATCTATGCAAACATTCTCTTGCAGGAGCGTAGTTAAATGTGGAAAAATCTCACGGGAAAGATCATTCCGATGCCTTAAACTCTGAAAGCAGATAATATCAACACAACTGAACATTGTTTTCAACAATTCAACAAATGTGAGCATTACAGTAACCATGTGGTTTATTATATAATCTTTGTCTAGCACTCGTCATACACCAGAATAAACCAACTGGACAGTGATTTCCATTAATCTCTCACTTGCTATGTAGAAAGCATACAACGCAACCGCGGTGCTGCATCTGTTACGAAGATTACAATTGAACAAGGATCAGTCCCGTGTGAGACGACCGAGCGAATCGACCACAGTTGTACAGTCCACCTCATCCAATGTGGCCAGTGGCGAGAGCAGAACTCCCAGCTCGGACGCCAAAGCAACCACAATAAATAGTCGTACAAACAACAACAATGCACACTTGGCGCACAATTCGTCCGTGGAATCAGTGTCAGCCAAACCATCAGAAATTAAGTCCACGCATTCTCCTTATTCCCATTCCGTGTTTCGCACGCTGTCCAAATGAGCCACAGCGAGGAACCCCGTAGTGTGAAGGGATGGATAGATAGTCTTGTTCGCGAATGAACCCACGGAATTCCATGTGAAAGTTCACGTATTCTCACACTGTCCCTTTGTGGGATGTGCTGATAGTAAATTTCATCTTTATTCCCATCTCTCCCAGTCCTGACTCTCCTCTTATTGTTCATTTCCTGTCGCATTCCATTTTCGGACGTTTGTCAAACTTATGTGAATGAACCCATCTGACAAAGAGAAAATCACGTTCATTCTCTATTTCTTCTTCAGATTATCTCAGAATTTTACTCACTGAATTGGTTTTCCTCTCTTCGTATCTTTCTGTTATCTGGTTGCTACGCAACACTGTTACCACGTTGCCTTTATTGCGCCCAATACAAATCACCACAAGGTATTTCATTCGAAGAACCGAAATCCATTGTTGTCGTATTCGGGCACTGCGCATTGGGTATCAAATTGTGGACATATTCTGTCGAATACGCAATTTCTAATCAATCAGATATCTCTACTGGCAATTGTGATTCCACCATATGGACAACACACGGCGTTCAATAATTAGTATTGTAATGTATATCGTCAGTATAGTTGGTTGTGAATATAAAACATGCGCTAAAAGCATGGTGCACATGGAAGATCAAGCTATTTTTACATGTATAACAGGACACGATAGTGGATTGAAGGCTTTGAACGCAGGATAACCTGTTCGAACCAGTAATCGTGTAACCTGTATTTGATAAGGATAAGCATTGAGTAGATGCTCACTAGATGCTATGAATACGAAGCTTTACTGGGCATGCAGACCAGAACAATTTATGTCACAATCCAAACACAAGGGGACATCAGGTAGGAACTATCTTCACAAGCGTGAACATATCTATTCCGACCTGAAAATATATGCATAGAAATTATCGCCTACTAAATTGCATGAAATAAGATAATCATGAGAATTGGTACAATTTGATGGGTATAACCATCAAGATGGGACGACTTCATCACAAAACACCAAAGAATAATTGACACCTTGCAACTTTCTGACAGCTTGGTTGAGATTAACACAAAAGACGAAGAAATAGTGTATGAGCAAGTGCAAATCATATACCGCACTACTTCTTGCATCAATTCATCAGTGCAATCTGTGTTGCTGAATTTGAGATTAAAATCACGCAGGGGATTACTGAAAGCTGTTCTTTCCATGATTGCGATGAGCCATTTAATTGCACTGATGATAAAACACGCCCAAACTGATCCACGACGATCTCGTTGCGAATCAACAAGTATTGGGAATTGTTCGATGTCAGAAAATGATCGAAGTCAATAGGATCGTGATTAATGAAACCATGTACATATTGTGGAGCAATCCGCAGTCCATCGCGTGTGATAGATTAAATCCTATGCGAATGGAAATCTTGATCACTTGCAAAGTCAAACAGCCGGATTGCTCATTTCACCAAACAACCGATTCCGGAACGCGAATCAGTTTGAATGGTACAACCAACCGATTTACTGCACCTCCATCACGTGATTGTACATGCATCAGTCCGGACAATTACTCAGCGTGAAACTCGTCCGAGCCCAGATGTGCAAACGCATTCGAAGCGTTTGAATCGCTTACGGAACATAAATGGGAAGGCACATTTAGCTTCAGTACGCTTGCCATATTTTCTATCCACTTCTTTCAACAATGCGTGCTCTAAGGAATTAGCGCAGCATTCACCATACAATTCAACACTAATTCAACTTTACATCATGCAATCTGATCCGTCATGTGTCGGTACATTTAGTATTTTTTCATTTTATGTCATATATGATATCACTTGTGCTTTGTTTTGCTCTGCATTGATTGGTTATCTTGTGTGTGTGTGTGTGTGTGCGTGTCTGTTTCAATTCCGTGCATCAGTACAATCGTTAAGCGAATAGCAATCAACACGGCATAGCAACGTGAGTGAGGGAGAGAACGAATACTATATGGGTTTGAACCTCGTCGTTCAGTGAATGAACTGTTAGATTCGTGCATGTGAAATAAAACGCGAGTTATTCTAACATCGGGGAAATATGAAACCCGGAACATTGCACTACGCCTCTCATGCTAAAGACATCTGGCTCGATTTGACGTCTGGGTCTCCTCTCCCACGCTTTGATTTCATTTGCGAATATTGATTCAGTAGTATTGTGGAATTCATACGGCGTGCCTTGCGTGCAAATGCTGGTTATGCGCTCACGGGAGTTCATATTTTCAAGTTGCGATTGCATCATGCGGAATGAATGTGTCACCCAGAAAAGCCTCGGAAGCACTGAACAGCTGTTTTTTTGGTTTGTTCAAAGACGAAAGCAGACACGGAAAAGAGGGTGTGGTTTCATGCAGCTGCCCGGACGGTGGTTTGTACCGGGTATCTCACTCTTTAAGCTGGAATTCATTTGAAGGAATTAGTAACAGGGTTTGAGAATCGTTCAACAAATGAATGCGAAATGTACTGTATAGGCAAGATTACACAAGGAATTTAAACAGTAATACTTTATGAGTGCTGTTGTTGAAATATCTGATTTCCTGGTTGGATGAATATATTATTTAAATAATAAATTCTTTAAAGTTTTAATTGATCGAATATATGAAAAGACTTTGTTGAATGGAATGTTGAAAGGCCTAACAGATGCACTTTATAGCTGTTTAATGTTGGTTAATTACCACCAGTATTGAGTGCATATCCAATTCGATCCAGATGAGCATGGAATTTGCGACCAAATTCTTGAGTCGATTCCAGTGGACCCGGTGCGAACGTTTCGCCGTGGATGGATTTTGTGCTTAATTGGAAATTTCTAAATGATGCTTGATCCGAAATGAGCGGACGAATGTTTAATTAAAGTTCGCATAGTAAGATTAGTAAATGTTGTAGGATATATACATATATATATATAAATATGTAGGAATTTTTGAATTGTACTTCAGCTGACACAAATCAGTTGGTCATTTATCACAACTGTTTTTCTTGCATTTTGGATTAGAAACTACAAGGTTGAATAGTGGATAGCTGACATAGAATATAAAGTGATTTTCATAAAATCAATGATAGTTATAACATAAACTGGTGTAGACAGCGACGAGAGTGTTGTACTGTGCTTCAAATGGCATCGAAATTGTCATTATACAATGATGATTTGTAGACAAAAATATGAAGCAGCTGGACAATTCTTCGTGCAAGCTTTATGCCATCTATATATGTCGGTCGTGTGTGAAGATATGTGCGACAAATTTTTAACTATATCGAATGGTACTGAAATCACCGATGTGAACTGACTCCTCTCAGTTTTCATGACTTCGCAACGCCATTTATATTCAGCTCCTCATTGGAATAAGAGTTTTTCCAGTTGTTTCTCATTACCTAACCAAATTAAAAATAGATGTCATACAGGACTTCGTGTTTGTTCAATTTATCATTCCTCGCAATAAAGATGCAGTAGGCGACTTAGGGAAATATCTAAATGCTAGTCTCCCTATGAATGTGACTGCGAATTTTCGACTGAACCCTGTGCATACATTCCATGGCTTGCTCCCACAACTGATGATAATTCTTACCACATAGATGGACAGTTCGTAAGCTTGAGGTACAATTCGGTTGATTGACTGGTTAATCCGGCTGACCTCAAACTTCCGCGTACAACAGTGGTTCGCCTGTTGCCGGTTCAACCGAAGTATTGTTCGGTTTTGTCCGTTGCGGGGTAAACGAAAAGCGCTACATTCTCTTTGTGAACTTAGTTTTAATCCAATTCTTCGTTTGATTTCGTAATGGTTGGTTGGATAGCAAATAATATGTTAACACTCACAGAGGAATATGTTGATACATTTCATTTAGACATTGTGCCAAACGCCTTCATCATCTTGTGGTTATAATGCCTCCGCTTGGAACGCTAAATGCTTTATCGAACTGGTTGTGAATCGATACACGTTTTGCACAAAAGTAGTTTGAGAAACATAGTATAACGTTCAGGGTCGGGGAGGGCCTCCAAAAAGAAAGTGATCTAACTTCAAACGGTAATTTTGGAGCGTGTGATTATCACTCTAGGTTGGTACACTTCTGTGCACGTCTTTACCAATCGCACGTAAACAATATGCCATGGCATTCACGCACGAGCGATGTATAAATTGGCATGAACATGAAACAAACCCAGTTCGGATTGTTTGATAAGTGGTGAAAATGATTTAGTGCGTTAGACTCAGAGCACCAACACCGAAATGATAAAGTCTAGTGCGAGCCGATAAAAATCACTTGCGAGCGACGTCTGCTAGCAACGAAACTGTTGCACAGTGTTTTCTTCATGCTTACCAACACCAGATCATATTGCTTGTTTTGATATAAGTAATCATGATATGGAATATCAGGTGGTTCAGGCAGTTGGAATAATTTCCGTCTCAATAGAATTCCATACTTTGCATTGTTCAGTTTGGGAAATGATGTTTCTGCGTATCAATGCAATGCTAGTCTCATTCACACAATTTGACTCATCACAAATTCGTAGACATCCGCGTGTGGGTTTAATAGAAGAAGGGTATTGTAATTATCTGGATTATGTTTGCCAGGTGGAGGTATTTATAATGTATGTACATTCCATGAGGTCGTGAATTGCGCGTAGGAAAGATAGCATTTTGAGTTCCGTTTGCATACTCCGCATCGAAGGAAGGGGATCGAAATATATTTGAGTAAACAACAGCTGGATTATCGGGAGATGAATTCTGGTTTCGGTCTCGTTGTCTAAGCAGTGTATGATGTAACTAATTCATGCCGATGTGCACACGAGAAACCGTGCGACAAACCCGAATTCGCCTGGAAAAATGCCATTTATGATTTTTGAAACCAATCAGTTTACACGTATATTGCACTCGTATTATTCAAAGGATGACGACAATTGTATCTGCGACTAATCGTTGAACACTAATATTCAGTAAATTTTGATAATTGAAATATCATCAATAGCTTTTCTACTGCTACGTAAAGCCCAGACGAGGCATGGTGCAAATCTATCATGCAATTGATTCTAATTCACTTTCAGATAGGCTCTTATTCATTTAACTACTTCGCTCGTATATGTATTCCCTTTTGACAGGAGTAGTATTTTTGGTTCGTTTGTGTATATTTCTGCTAGCGCTGTATTTCGCATAACATTTCCCTGTTCGTTTTGTGGAGGAAACACGCCACCGATCCATATTGCTCCATCCAGGTCAGTTAATATATCTAGGTGCAAATCGATTACGACAGCAGAGCTAAATTATATGTTCCGGCTACGGTGCAAATCACACCGCGTGATATTTCCAGCATTCGATATGTCCGTGACATTTTTTTCAGTTGCATATCGAAAAGACAGAAAACGTTCCCTCAGGAACTAACGAAATGAGAAACATGATGGTGCGTGTGTGACACAAATCAACTGATTCACATTCATCTTTCAAGCATGTATGGCCAATATGCGTTTCGTCACTTCACACTTATACAGCAAGCGTGGTACAAGTTCTCAATTGAGAAGACATTTCCAAAATTTACCATCTTTAGAACTTTGGTGAAGCAGTTGCACTGTTGCATTGTTTGCTGAGCCGAGCAATTAGATTGCAAACGTTTCATCACCAAACGAAGTAACATCTTCCGTGCCCCCTGTTGGCCGTGTTCAGCTACAGCAAGCTACCACGCCCGAGCTACGAGAAAGAACATCATTCTCGACATTGCTATCGTAATATCTCAATACGGCAAATGAGCTAGCAAATTGATTATTGAACAATGTTCTCCATCTAATACATGTAATGATTTAATGCGAAACCATGGCGGGGCATTAAAATTTCATAATTCGAATGATATATTATTGAAAGGAGAAGTAATTGGTTAATTTGTTAATTTGTCCAATTCACGCGATAACTGAATATAACTAATCGACTCGCGTTAAAATCATGGTAATGAGCAGTAATATAATAAAGATGCCTTTTCGTTTTCTCCAACGAGTATAAGAAGTAATGAAGGATTATTGGATGGTGAATGTAAGATAGTTTCAACGATGGAGGTTCTACGGCTCGTGATGAAATGCTTGCAATCCAGGTACTCAGGTCATCAAAGGAATTAATATAATGATAAGCATATGATCAATGTGAGCACACGTGGAACTGACTGTATCAATGTACGGGCAAAATGCTTAACTCGTGCATCGTATTCACCACATCAAGCATGATATCGCGAAACCGTGCACAGCTGTGGAGAAGAATGACGGTTAGACATTTCTCGATATATTTCTGCAAACGTGGATGGACAGACTTGTCACTCAGTGGAGAATGTCACGTGAACTCGAATTCTTCTTTCTCATCGATCGAATCAGCAGTAGATGACAACAAACAAGCAATCACATAATTCGGTTAACTCATTCGTTTTCAAAGCACATGATATTGCGATTGAGTGCGTTCTGACATTCATTGGTGTTAGTGCTTTCTCAATCAAACATGGCGGGCAAACAATATGAGGGTGGGTTTGGGTAAAGGAACGAACAACATAGGATGTAAAGCAGCCCATGGTTGTTTGATTCGATAGTTTAGGGTAAGAGCAATTGAATTGTTTACGAGAGCATGAGGCGGTTCATGTTGAAGTAAAACAATGAAACGGATTGAAACATTTACAGCGACTGAAGATCCAATGTTAGATGAAATCTACCAAGCGGGGATGAACAAACGGAACAACATTTTTGACTGAGAGAATGAAGAAGAAAATCACAAGTAATGGTCTTCTTGTCAATCTGCATGTTATTTCACCTTACACGACTTGACGGGACACGCACGATATTGTAGTTGTACTCACGTGTGTTTGTTAACCTCAATGTGTATCACAATGTGATGCAAATAAATCGCATTGATGGAAGGTTTCGTTAAGATCCATATATTTTTCGATCTGTATTGGGTCTTGCGTATATCTGTTTGTTGAATGACATCGAGTTGAGCTTTATTGTTTCCAAGCAAAGCGAGATCTGATTCTCTAACCTGTGGCTTTTCACAATTGGCCTCGTTTGCAAATATTTTGTTCACACGCTGCGTCTATGAACTTTCTACTTTGAGCGTACCGACGTGTGAGCTGTTGTCGAATTTCCCATCGTTGTTTGGTACCCTGAGAAACAGGGAAATCATTCTGCTTTCTTGACTCAATTGGTACAATGCGGTCTAATTCCCACTGAACAATGTGGCTCGGACACCATGAACTGTCGGTCTTCGGTGATGTTTCATTCCAACTGACCATCTTTTTTTGAACCAACTTGATATGCTGAATTGATTATGCTGCTTGTTTTACCCCCACACAAAAGAAATTCCTATGTTTT
>JAOXNU020121037.1:0-10424 GCA_028565955.2 Melanoides tuberculata | reverse complement strand
CTCTCTCTCTCTCTCTCTCTCTCTCTCTCTCTCTCTCTCTCTCTCTCTCTCTCTCTCTCTCTCTCTCTCTCAGCTACGAATGTTCAAGACAATCCACTAGCCAGCAAGGAGCGACAAGTGAACAGCCAAAAAGGTGACTTGTGTGTGTGTGCATGTGCGTGTGTGTGTGTGTGTGTGTGTGTGCAGGGCTAGAAATAACTGGGGGCCCAGGGGGAAAAAGTTCCTTACTCTGGCTTCGGGTCCCTTTCTTTCATGTGCAAGGGGCAAGAAGTGCCCCCTTCGGTTTCTGTTTTTTTTTTTTTTTTGGGGGGGAGGTGTACTTTGTTTTTGAAGTACACCCCAGCTCTAGGTTTTGGCAGCATCGCCCGCCCACCGCCCACCACCCCCCACCCCGCTGGTTTTCGTGGCTGATTTTAGCCAACCTCTGTGCCCCTCCCCCCCCCAATACTGGGATTTTGTCCAACCCATCTTTCTTCATCAGCACCTTCCCCCCCCCCTTCTCCTATACCACTGATGTGTATTTGATATTACTGCAATGTACTTTCCTGTGGGGCCCCTACTTTTATTAGTAAGGGGCAGACAGGCCCATTACTTTTGAAAAGTATTTCTAGCCCCTGTGTGTGTGTGTGTGTGTGTGTGTGTGTGTGTGTGTGTGTGTGTGTGTGTGTGTGCAGTGAGGACCACAAGTGCAGGCAATCTGTAGCCATTTGGGCTACAGAGTCTGCAAAACTTGTAACGCAGATATTTTTTTTCAGAACATACAAAAGAATCCTGTTTACGCTGTCAGATTTTTATATGCTATTTGGGCTATCAGAAAATCAATATTTCATTACTCAGGGTAAAATTTGTTTGCAAAATGTGTGTACTCCCTAGCATGCAAGGCTTTGCTTTGAGTCCTGAAGATCCCATACCAGGACCATCATTTCAGCCATTGCCAGGACCATGTGCCCTTTCTACACCAGCTCTCAAAGCAAATGTTATACAAGAGAGGACACCTGGAGTGTCTGAAATATCTGCAGGTTCAGAAAGGTATGTATATGAAACTCTCTCTCTCTCTCTCTCTCTCTCTCTCTCTCTCTCTCTCTCTCTCTCTCTCTCTCTGACAAAGGCAAACCTGACATGACACATGGTAAGTGTTGTATGGCAGCTAAGCGTTTTAGGTTACTATCTTGAAAAGTATTCCTTTTTAACACAGTGATCCTCCCAAACCCCCCTCCTCCCTCAACACTACCCCCTTACCTCCCACCCTTCCACTGCTAGTTGATAGCAGTTTGACATTTGAAATATGGAAGCTATGCCTGATCTCATTTTATTTGCCCTTGTTTTACATCACAGTGATGCTCAGATGTCAGGCATCTATCCTTTGGACCGAGGACAGATCACAGCACAGCAGTCTGTACCAGCTCGCAGGTATTTATTATTATTATTATTATTATTGATGAACTTGCGAAGCAAGGTGAGTCTATGTTGTGATGCATTCCATTGGGATTCATCCGTTGTCGGCGTCTGCGTCGGCGTGCACCAAAACTTTAACATTGAACTTTTCTCAGAGAATATAAATCACATAATTCTGAAACTTGATATGATGGTAGTATGTGGTGAGGGTTTTCCAAAAATGCATAGTTTTGTTACCTCTTGCGAAGGTCAAGGTCATAAGGGGACATAATTAGTGCAATAAAGGCCCAACAACTTTAGCATTGCACTTTTCTCAGACACTATTAAACACAGAAAGTTGAAACTTGCCGCAGTGGTAGTATGCAATAAGGGCTTTTAAAAAATTCTCGGTTTCATTAACTCTCGCAAAGGTCAGAGGTCATAAGGGGCAATAATCATTGTGGAAAAGGCCCGAAAACTTTAACGTTGCACTTTTCTCAGACAAAGTTGATCGTAGAAATGTGAAACTTGGCACAGTGGTAGTATGTGAGGTGTGCTTTTCAAAACTATATACATTGGTGACCTTTCACCTAGGTGAAAGGACATCAGGGGCAATAATTCATGCAAAAATTGGAATTTTTGCTGAAAAAACACTTTTTTTTTTTTTTTTTTTTTACGCCACTATGGTTAATGTATGAATGAAAACTGGTCATGCATATAGGAGACACATTGGTTTTGTTTGTTGCGTAATGTTTGCGCATCTTACAAAGGTCAAAGGTCATCAGGGTCCATAATTCACGGCAAATTCATCATTTAGCCATCCGGCTTTCTTGAAATGTTGTAGTGAACATTTCATTCTACATTGGTTTTAAATTTTTATTTTATGCTTTACTTTTGCTTTTCCTTTTCTTGCTGTGATGCTTCATTTTCCGCTGTGTTAGAAACAAGTGATACAACAACAACATAATCATAATAATAGTGATAATAATAATAATGATGATAATAATAACTATTATTATTATTATTTATTTATTTATTTATTTATTTTCTTCTTTTTTTTTTTGGTTGTCATTGACGCTTAATGCAAAAGGCCCTAAACAAAAGATTGAAAACAAGAAAAAAAAAATACAGATTAGAAACACTCTCTCTCTCTCTCTCTCTCTCTCTCTCTCTCTCTCTCTCTCTCTCTCTCTCTCTCCAATGTCCTTCAATGGCAATCAGTGAAGTATTGAAGTTACTTTAAAATATCTTGGCACTGTTTATTTGAAAAGGTGAAACTTTTTTTGTTTTTGTTTTTCTTGCCAAACTTGCGAAGCAAGGTGAGTCTATGTACTGATGCATTGTATTGGGAATCATCTGTCATCGGCGTCTTTGTGCACTGAAACTTTAACATTGAACTTTTCTCAGATACTATTAATCACAGAATCTTGAAACTTGGCGTGATGATAGTATGTGATGAGGTCTTTCCGAAAATGCATACTTTGATTACCTCTCGCATACTTCAAAGGTCATAGGGGGACATAATTAGTGCAAAAAAGGCCCCAAAACTTTAACATTGCACTTTTCTCAGACACTTTTGAACACAGAAACTTGAAACTTGAGACAGTGGTAGTATGCAATGAGGGCTTTTAAAAAATGATCAATTTCATTAGCTCTCGCAAAGGTTAGAGATCATAAGGGGCAATAATCAATGGGGAAAAGGCCTAAAATTTTTAACATTGTACTTTTCTCAGACACTTTTGATCAAAGAAACTTGAAACTTGGCACAGTGGTAGTATATGATATGCGCTTTCCAAAAATGTACAGATTGATGACCTTTCACAAAGGTCAAAGGTCATCAGGGACCATAATTCATGTGAAAATTTAGACTTTTGCCAAAAAACACATTTCTTTCAGCCACTATGGTGAATGTAAGAAGAAATATTGGCCTTGTTTGTTGCATAATGTTTGCACATCTTACTGAGGTCAGAGGTCATCAGGGGCCATAATTCGTGCCAAGTTCGTCATTTAACCGTCCATCTTTCTTGTTTTTTCTTCCCACAGCTCATCAGGCAGAGTGGTAACAAAGAAGAAAATGTCACAGTCTTTTACTGACCCTTTCAAGTAAGTGTTCATTGTGTTGACAGTTAAAAGAAAATCAGCACTTTCTTATTATTATCAAAAGAAAGTTACTGTTGAATGTTTGTATTACTGAAAAATGGCGGCTGGTTGGGGTGTAATATGTTTTGGACTAGCCATGTAGAAATAAATTGAATTTAATCCCAGATTTTTAATGAACTTGCGAAGCAAGGTGAGTCGGTGTTATGATGCAATGCACTGGGCTTTGTCTGTCATCAGCGCGGGCGTGGGCATGCAGGTCCAAAAGTTTAACGTTGGAACTTTTCCCAGAGACTATCAATCACATAATCTTGTAACTTAACATGATGGTAGTATGTGATGAAGGCTTTCCAGAAATGTACAGTTTTATCACCTCTTGCAAATGTCAAAGGTCTCCAGGGGCCATAGTTCGTACCAAGAAGGCTGCAAAACTTTAACATTGCACTTTTATCAGACATTATTAAATACAGAAACTGAAAACTTGCCACATGGTGCTAGTACGCAATAATGGCTTTTCAAAAAAGCTCAGTTTGATTACCTCTCATAAATGTCATGAACGGGCAATAAATAGTGTAATAAAGGCCCCAAAACTTTAACATTGCACTGTTCTCAAATACTATTAAATACAGAAACTTGAAATTTGGCGTGGTGCAAGTATATGATGGGATATTTACAAAAATGTATGCATTGATTACCTTTCATAAAGGTCAAAGATCATCAGTGGCAATTGTTCATGTAAAAATTTGAAATTTTGTTGAAAAATGCACCTTTTCAAGCGACTATGGTGAGTGTGTGAATAAAGCTAGGCCTGCTTATAGGAGACACATAGTTCTTCCTTGCTGCATAATGTGTGTGCATCTTACAATGGTCAACGGTCATCAAGGGCCATAATTCGTGGCAAGTTCATCATTTTGCCATCCTGCTGTCTTATTATAACATATGACTTAACAAGTTTGTACATCTGTCTCTCTGTCTGTCTGTCTGTCTGTCTCTCTCTCTGTCTCTCTCTGTCTGTCTCTCTCCAGTCTCAGCACGTCCTACATCGACATTATGCTACCCTCAGACACAGAAGCAGATGAGGAGGAGGAGAGTGATGACCCTGACTATCAGCCTGCATATCAGTTGACTGAATGTTTGTGAGTATTCATTTCACACTTTCACACACACACACACACACACACACACACACACACACACACACACACACACACTGCATAATCGGATTTCCCATTTTAAAGGTAAAAGGATATTCATGGTCATGTTAGATTTGAAAAATATATTTATGGTAGAATTTTTTTTTTTTTTTTTTGTTTCGTTAGTATTGTGACCTCATGATCCTTAACCGTGGCGTTTCAGTTGGACACATATAGCTGCTGCTTGCTGCATAATATAGCAGATTTCAATTGGTGTTGGATGGGTGCAGATAATCTCATCAGTGCGTAGGACGAAAATTGACATTGCACTTTTTTTCAGAGGCTGTGCAGGTTTTGAAGTAACTGTGGGCATCCTGCTTTTGCTAGTTCCCTTAAAGAATGATTTCATTTAAATCTCCATTTCAAACTTGTCAACTGTTGTTATTTCTCACCTATCTATATTCCTACTCAGAGTGCCTGAAGGGCCTCATAATTTTATATGAACTTGCGGAGCAAGGTGAATATATGTACTGATGCAATGCGTTGAGATTCGTTAGTCGTCAGCTTCGGCATTGGCATGCAGACCACAGACCACTTTGAATTTTTCTCAGACTATGAATTACAGAACTTTGAAACTTGGCATGTTGGTAGTACATGATCAGGGATTTCCAAAACTGCAAAGATTGATTACCTCTCACAGGTCAGCTGGGGCCATAATTTTTGCAAGAGAGGCCCAGAAACTTTAACAACGCAATTTTTTTTTCTTACAATATTATACACAGAAATTTACAGTGGTAGTGTGTCATAAGGGCTTTGCAAAAATGCTCAGTTTTATTACCTCTCACAAAGGTTAAAGGTCATAAGGGGCCATTATTAGTGCAGAACAATACCCACAAAATTCTTACAGTGTGTCTTACATTGATTGCGTGACAATTCAGACTTACAATGCAGCCTGTCTGGGATGGATTGACATTAAATTGAGTGGATGATAATGTACAGTACTTAGTTCATCCAAGTTATTATATTTATGTTAACATTTTTCTTTTCTTTCTGTTTCTTTCTTTTTTTTTTTTTTTTTCCAGATCTGCAGAGGTGATGACCAACACAGAAGAATGTTCGTTGGAGGAATTGCTGTCGACCGATGGAGACACTGAGGACACAGAAGTACCAGATAATATATTTGGAGGATCTGGACAATGGGTCATTGAAACGAAAGAAGACTGTAGACGGGTGGTGAAGTCACAGATGTGTCTTGCCTTTGTCGACCAGCTACTGGAGTTAGCAACAACATCTATTTTGACTTGCTCCACCCAGGACTGCAGCAAACCAGTTGTAGTCCAGGAGACTTTCTATGGGTCAGCTCTATACCTGAAGTGGGTAAGAATAGGCGTTTTTGTTTTATTTAATATGAAGGTGTAATTCAAAGGCACGTTACATTTTAATGCTTGTAAGGTTGGCATGTGCATGTCACTTGCAATTTTATAAGTTATTGTTTGGTAAGCGTGCAATATCATCCTGTACAGAATGTCAAGATTCTTGATATTGTACGAGGTGCTTTAGCGCTGAGTATGATATCAGAAATCGAGACGTTCTGTATATGATATTGCACGTGTTACAAAACAATAATGTGTAAATAGTACATATAACAATTGACACATTAACCCTAAAAATGTAATTAATTAGATCAGGCTGGTTGGTCATCTGCTAGCTTTAAGCTATTTTTTTTCCCCACCATATGGTAAGTAGGCGACCTTGTCGTTCGACCCCGCGTAATAGGCTGTCCTTTCTAATCACACAGTGGCTTCGGTAAGACAGTTGTAGATCACATAGAATGTTTTGAGTAGGGTATATGTTGTTTTTCATGCATATTTTTGAAGATTTCTGCTGTACATACATAGGACATTTTGAAATAGACATGTCAAATGCAAAATCACTGTATTTTTTTGTGTGTGTTCTTAAATACACACACGCTTAGCAGTGAGTTTATTATCTCGTCGTCTGCTAGGGTCACCAATCGCTAGTGAAGGTCACCACTCGCTCCGTGTCTTTTGGTGGCTCCATCCGATGTTTTGAAGCAAATCTGAGAGCAGACGGGTGGAGGTACAGAACATTTATTACAGTGACCTACGCTGAGATATTCAGCAGAGCTAGTTCGGTTCTCTGTGCACATTTCACCTGCGTGCGTCAGAGACACACACAGACTGGAAGCACAGTCAGTGATCCAAAAATAAGCGTTCTACATCACTCTATATAGCACTTACCTTTGTCCAATTGAAAGTAAGGATTTGGCGGATATATATATATATATATATATATATATATATATATATATATATATATATATATATATATATATATATAACCTGTGTACAGTCTATCCTGTTTCCTGAAATAAATTTTAAACTATTCCACTGATATTAATAATATTTACCTCTTTTCTTTATTTATTTTTTCTTTTAGTGACCAAAACCTTTTTTTTTTTTTCCACCACTAAAATTTGATGTTTGTCACAAACTAGATAGAATAAGAAAGCTGGACGGCTAAATGACAAACTTGCCATGAATTATGGCCCCTGATGACCTTTGACTTCAGTAAGATGCGCAGACATTATGCAACAAACAAGACCAATTTGTCTCCTACACGCATGCCCAGTTTCATTCATACACTCCCCCTAGTGGCTGAAGAAATAGCGTTTTTCAGCAAAAAAAAAATCCCAATTTTCGCCCAAAATATGGTGCCTGATGACCTTTGACCTTTGTGGAAGGTCATCAATGTATACATTTTTGGAAAGCCCACATCACACACTACAGCTCTGCCTAGTTTCAAGTTTCTGTGATTAATAGTGTTTGAGAAAAGTGCAATGTTAACATTTTGCGGCCTTTATCCCAATGATTATTGCCCCTTATGACCTCTGAACTTTGCGAGAGGTAATCAATCTGGGCATTTTTGGAAAGCCCTTATTGCATACTACCACCCTTGTAAATTTTGAATTTCTGTGTTTGATAGTGTTTGAGAAAAGTGCAGTCTTAAAGTTTTGGGGCCTTTTTTGCACTAATTATGGCCCCTTATGACCTCTGACATTTGCGAGAGGTAATCAAACTATGCATATTTTGAAAGCCCTCATCACATACTACCATTACACCAAGTTTGAAGATTCTGTGATTCATAGTCTCTGAGAAAATTTCAACGTTAAAGTTTTGGTGCACACCGACCCTGACAACGGACGAATCCCAACGCAACGCATCAGTACGTAGGCTCACCTTGCTTTGCAAGCTCGTCAAAAATGTATCTGTACAGGCTATATACAATTTCAACAGGATTTGACAAGTTGGCAAAGTTGGTTATGTCATTATTCCTTTCTTTCTTTCTATGTTTACTCCTGTGCTTCAGTATGTTTTTATTATTATTATTATTGTTTTTAATTTGTAAGCACCATCAACAACCAAGCTTTAGATTGCTTTTGTGCCTGCACCAATAATGCTTATATATATATATATATATATATATATATATATATATATATATATATATATATATATATATATATATATATATATATAGAATGGCACATAAAATGTATAAATCAGTGTGTGAAATTTAGAACTTAATTTCCAGAAAAACGCTTTATTTTTTCTTGGCCAAGGGTGATTAGACAATAATGTGAATGCTAAAAAAATAAAACAAAACAAAAAAAATAAATAAAAATAAAAAAGGGAACAATATATATAATGGGTGTGTGTTTTCTTTGCAGGTATGTGAGAAAGGCCACATTGCACACTCCTGGTGTGCCCAGCCGGTTATGAAGTTCAAGCTGCATGCTGGTGATTTTATCACAGCTGCAGCTGTTGTTGTGTCCGGCAACAACATTACGAAATTTGCATTGCTGGCAAGGGCGATGAACTTAAAAGTTGTGTCACCATCAACTTTTCATCGCATACAGTCCAATTATGTGATCCCAGGAGTGGATGCAAGATGGCTACGTGAGCAAGCAGACCTTGCTGAGGCATTTCAAAACAAACAGCTGGTTGTTCTAGGTAACCTTTTCAATTTGTTATCTAGGATGTACTCAGATGGGGTATGTGTTATGACGGGTTTGGCTTGTTTGGTAAGGGTTGGTGGTGATGTCAGATTAGTTGTGTGTTGGGATGGGGGAGGGTTAATGAAAAAGCGAGTGGGTGGTGTGCTTTGGGGTTATAGTGATTGATAGGAAGATGCTGGACTCTATGAGTATTTACTCTACTACAGTCATAAGACATGTGAATTTTTCTCAAAGAGAAAAATTCCTAAATTTTTGATGAACTTGCAAAGCAAGGTGAGTATGTGCTGATGCTTTGCATTTGGATTAATCTGGCATGGGAGTGGGCTTGCCTGTGGGTGTGCAGTCAATAAAATTATACTTTTAAATCTATCAGAGACTTTTAATCACATATTCTTGATATTAAGTATGATGATAGTGTGTGATGAGGGCTTTCCAAAAATACATTACATCAAACATAATTTGTGGGACATAATTAGTAAAAGAAAAAAAAGAAAACAAAACAAAAACAGGCGCACTTTGCACTTTTCTCGGACACCACTGAACACAAACTTTAGACTTGCCGTAATAGTATGTAACAAGGGTTCCAAAAATAATCAATTTGATGAGCTATCACAATTGTCAGAGGTCCTAAAGGGCCATAACTATAGGAAAAAAGGCCTGAAAAAAATAAACGTTTCTTTTTTTGACAATACTGAACATAGAAACTTCAAACCTGGAACAGTGGTAGTATTTCAGGGTTACTTTCTACAACTTGTATATAGATTATCTTTTATGAATGTCACAGGTCATCAGTGACTATAATTCATGCACAAATTGGAATTTTTGCCAACACGCAATTTTTTTGAAACACCATGGTGAATGTATGATTGAAACAAGGCATGTACATTGAACACACATTGGTCGTGTTCGTGTAAGGCTTGCACATCTAGCAAAGGTAAAAAGTCATCAGAAACATGGCATAAGTTTGTCATTTAGCTGCCTGGCTTTTTGATTAACTTGAGATATCAGTTGCTAAATTGAAACAATGGAAAATCCAAGACTGTATTGATATACTTACAGTCATTACCACCATATTGCTTTTGTTGTTGTTGTTGTTGTTGTTTTTCATCTTTCTGGTCACTAGAGCTTGCACAGAGATTTCATAATGCAGTTGCTAGTGTACAGTATTTTTTTTTTTTTTTTTTTTTTGAGGTGCAAATTCTGAACAGAAAAATCTGTTAACAGATACATACATCATTATGATTATGATATACATTAAATGAACACAATGTAGAACATTCATTCAGCACTTCATTTTGCTAATCTGTACAACATAAGGTCGGTAGCTTAAGTTATTTTTCTTGGATGTTTGTCAAATGCAAGAGATTTGTCTTTTGTTTTTAAAGGAGATGGCCGAAACGACAGTCCGGGGCACTCTGCCCAGTATCTGACGTACACCATTATGGATGCGGATACAGAAAAGATCATCGCTCTGGAAACAGTTGACAAACGAGTTGTCGCAGGCAAATCACCGAACATGGAGAAGGAGGGGTTTCAGAGGGCAATTGGAAAAGTGACTCAGCAGATGGGTTTAGCCATTACTGAAGTGGTGACCGATGCTCACCTTGGCATTGGATCACTGATGAGTATGTTTCTGTTGAATATAAAATAAGGGCCCTCTTCTTACTATATCAATCTGTCTATCTATTTATGTACGTATGTGTGTATCTATCTATCTATCTATCTATCTATCTATCTATCTATCTATCTATCTATCTATCTATCTATCTATCTATCTATCT
>JAOXNU020119930.1:0-10441 GCA_028565955.2 Melanoides tuberculata | reverse complement strand
ATGTTGTTCAACGAAGCACTATGGCGTCGATAGACAAGAACCGACTTCAGCCAGTCGGAATGAACATGCAACCTTGTGCTGTGAAACCTTGGAAGCACTGTACAGTTGTTTCATCCTTGTTAGAAATCAACAGTTGTGCATATCCTTTGACCCAGGTAGGGTTCGCACCTGGGACCAAGGAAGTAGAAACCAAGCATCTTACCCACTTGATGGCTAGGCGATACCCAGTACAAGATTGATTTCATATTCATCCCACCTGATATAGCGCCCATGCGTCACTGTCATCATACGTCACTGGTATTAGTAAACGCTGATCGGCTCCCGATATGGACCTTTTCCTACTAAGTGCAGCCTGCGGGGCTTACATAGCCACAGGCGCTATATCAGGCAAGATGAATATGAAATCAATCTTGTACTGGTTGTCTCCCAGTGATCAGGTGGGTAAGACTCTCGGTTTCTACCCTCTTGGTTGCAGGTTTGAATCCTGCGGGGTCGAAGGATACGCAATGATGTTGATTCCTAACAAAGATGCAACAGCTGTACAGTGCTTCCGAGATTTCACAGTACAAGGTTGTGTTGTGCAAAGCACAGTTTCTGGCGGTAGCGAATTGCAAGAACGAGATTTGTTCAAAATCGCAAATCAATGGAATCTACCGAACATGAGGTTCCACACGAAAGTCGGACGAAATTTACCCTGTGATGCTAGCATGAACTCGGTGAAGCATTCAAAATAGAGGATCGCAGTGGGCTTTGGCTAATCGGACTGAAGGCAAATAAGACGGAAATCGCTAGTGTATCGTGCTGAATGCTTTATCGTCCCTAGTAGCCGAGTTGGCAATGAACTGGTTGGTAATGCATACCAATTTTCTCGTAGTTCAAGCTGTGGGATAACGTGGAAAACGGAGGCTGTGTACCTGTTGCTTACTGTATTGGGCGAAACGTGAAAAGCTGTAAATGAACAAAGCACAATTGTTGAATGAGCTTGGTTTCTGCACACGTTTGCTGGGGTAATTAATTTATGTTCAAACCCTCAATTATGAATTATTCCATATAAATCGACCTTTTGTTAGGGCTTATTGCAAGATTACTCGTTGATTGAATGTTGAGAATTTGAATGAGGCGCAATAACTCGGTAACATTTATTAGACTCTGTGTACCTCTCTTATGCATTCACCTGAAAAATACTCGACGTGGGTGCGAAATACATGACCACATCTGATCGTCCAGTAACCAGACAGCATTGATAACCTCGAAAATCAGCAGAGCAACAATAGTTTTGACACGCAACGCATTGGACTCTTCACTTTTATGCTATCATTCCGTGATAGCAACAGTGCCTCTCTTTGATTGCTGTGCGATTTCCCCATGGGAATGAGCTCATTAAAATTTCACTACATTTTATCGACTGAACTATATGTGACAATCATTTAGTCGCTAGTTATGACAATTTTTTAAAACCGCCAAAAAATATCCTCGGGTATTTTTGAGGAAATACCTGATTTAAATCTGATATCTCCCAATGCGCTCGGAATATGAGAGAAATTTAAGATAAAATAATTAATTGAAGAAATTCTTCTTAATCAGCCGAATAAATTTGTTTTCCTCATGAGTCGGATGAACAAAAATGTGACACGTGATCTGTCCGGTAGTGCTGCAAAATTTTTCTGTTGACCCAGACATTATCGTGCGACAGCTATGAGTACCATGCTCTAGCATTTAATTGAAATTTCTTATGGTTTCTTAGCAATTAGACTTTTCTTTTGTATACACTAGCATCGTTCCTGAATTCATAAAAACTTGGATGTGTCCCCTTAAGAAACGACACTATTTTAGCCCAAGATTCGCTCACGGTCAGCGATGAAATACATCCCTTAATGCAATTCGAACTATTTTTCTCATTTGAATTACAATAGACTTATATGTGTCCCCATGTTTCCTGGTCAACAGGTGTATTGGTTCCCAAACGCATATGTTCGTGGGGGAATAAGTGTTCTATTCAGAATTGTTTTCACACTGGAAACTATCCAACCGCCTCAGCGAATACGAAGTTCAATTTTGTTCCAATTGATATGTAATCGTTCTGGTCAATGATATTTATCAAAATCCTAGACCACTGCCTCTATGGATTTTAACCTAATGGCCTGAGGTGAATTAGTAAAATAAGTTCATGCTCGTATTTTGTAAAACTCACGTCATCCGGGAAGCCCACATTGACATAAATCTTCCAATTGCTGTTTGTATTAGTCAATTGTAAACATTATCAATCTAACTGAGTTTGAGTTACCTGAAAATACTCTATCAGTCTGAATCAGGTGGTAACTGTTGAATATGAACCGAGACATTTTTGGTGGACAAAACAATCATTTGATATTTCTCTATTGGTAATGTTGAAGAACTACGATGTTTGTACGTCCGTCTTGAACGAACTTGTACTTCATGGCAGTGTATAACAATTGTGCTTACCTATGCATTACGTTGACCGTATGGACAAGGCTTCCATTGTGCTAGACCACACATGTTGTGTGCATTTTGCCTGAAGGAAACACATAGTTTCCGATGAATGACATGCTCTCACCCCTTCCTCCCATAAATGTATCATGAGTAGTAATTTTGTACTGGTGGTCATCCCCAGTACGCATGCACTTCAAATGATACCATACTGGTTGTTTTCTCGTCTAGCATTTGGTGTAGTTCGTCAGGAATGGCAAACATATGATGGAAAACAAAATGTTTGTCGTGTGAGAGCATGGAATAATCCACCAATCGCGGTCTCATTTGGAGCTGAATGATGAGAATCACACCATATTTGTGGAAGATTAGAATACAGCCTCGGATTTTATCACACATTTGTTAATGCAATGGAATTGCACGACAGTTTTGCTGATGTTTTGCATTGTTGAAATATCTTTGATCTATTGATGGTTCTGTACACTAACCCATATAGGAAGATAACTGTCGAATTACAATATGAATGCTATGAGTGAAGAAATGATGATGGCATAAATCTTCATAATGCAATGTCCCATATCACACCAAAGCCTAGCCCGCCGGGTCATCATGCGCTGCTAAATTCTACCTAACAACATTCAAAACGATGTATCAACAATGCAGTGGAGATACGAAAGCAGAAGGCCCTCAAGAAAAGACACTATTTTAGACCAAGATTCTCTCACGGCCAGTGATGAAATACATCCCTTAATGCAATTCGAACTTTTTTTCTCATTTGAATTATAACAGACTGACTGTCTGCCAACTAGGCATGAGAATGAAACAAATGATTCATATCATACGAGATTGTGAATATGAACAATTCCCTATTCCGAACAGCCCATTGGAACACAAGAGAACAACAGAAAGTGTTGAACAAGTATGTCTTCAGTGATTCGTCCTCTGACCAATTGCGTGACAAGTTTTCTCACAGTGTTTGGTATGGAAGGGAGAGGTGGCCAACGGTTGATGTGCATCAGCGTTTCATCTCGTGACTCTCGTTGAATGTGAACCACTACCGCGTACGGTTCTAGGGGAGCGGGCCAAGTTGAAGCCAGTGATTCGATACGCATACATGAGAATTCAACCGCTCGGGCGGTAGGTGAAATGCAATTCTTTATTATCTTCTTCCACCGATGCCCGCCAAGGTGAAATATCATGCAAAACACTTCATTTGTGCGTACTGGGTGTTGTGATTTGACTATTGTCAAACATGTATGGATATTTCACCCAGCAAATCATCTTCCAGAATGTGGACATCATGTGTGGAAGCTTTTGTCTTCGATTTAAAGTGTTGAATATAAATCATTATGAAATCAATTCGGTTTCTGGTGTAAAATATCCACCATCGAACATTCCCAATTAGGCTTGCATTCTGACATTTCTTGCATGTCTCAAAATTAGGTTTCCTCACTTGTTTCGCACAAGCACTCTAATATTAGAGATCTGCGTATAAGCGATATATCCATCCGGTTTAAGTAGACCGCACCACATGATTAACAATCATATCTGTCATGACAAAATGCTGAGGATAAATGAAACATGCAGCCATTTTTCTCCTTGACGGCCGTTGTAATTAGTCATGGATATAATTATCGCCCAATGTGCTGCTCATTCGATTGCCCCAGGATCAGTAAGTCTCATTGGGAGTGATATTAAATTAGTCATTATCAGTGCACGTAGTATTTTGTGTTTCCCGATAGACTACTGGGGTCTTGTGGTGGAAAGCGTATGTTGCACCGTATTCCTCTACTCTGTGGAAAAGGCAAACGGGGGACTCATCGAGAATGTGGATACGGATGATCCGAATGCTGGAATCAATCACCCAACAATTGACGTGTTACCTCATTATTTACCTGACCTACAATCGCTGATTGAACCGTTCGATTCCAAGGAGACTTCCGATTTTCGTAGAACAACAAAAGTAACACACATCATCGGACCTTACTCATTGCACTCCTCACCTCTCATGGTTGGTGCTAGACTAATAAATGAGATGATGTCTTCGATTATTAACAGATCTATCCACTCGAGTTCAATCTCCGACTGTTGGCGACAACTAAGTATTATCCTTATTGCCAGGTCATCGATTTCAAATGCTGATGCCAAACTCTGTTGACTCATTGAACTCACCTCGCCTATGTTGAAACTGACCGAACGCATCCTCTTGAGGCGCTTAAGGGTTTCCACGGACCTACGCTATGATTGCTTTAATTTGCCTTCAGACCTAAACCATGTACTTTTGATACAGTGGCTTCTGTCACGCACTTAGTGCTAGATCATAAGATATTTCGAAGAAATCAGTTCAATGTGTGTTTGATGATTATATCACTGTTTTCATTTCATCTCTCGATCATTTCTTATGAAAAATTGTACTCTTTCGGAGGTCGAATACCACCTCTCTCTTGGTTGAATGATTACCTCACTGATAGAATCCAACGTGTTCGCCTAGGTCGTAAAACGTTTGAAGTCACTATTGAATACCTCTGGCGTTCTACAAGGTGTCCTTTTGGCTTAGTTTTATTTTCTATCTTTATTAGTGACTCGTCGGTCAGTTCTCTTTCCCAACTTGATAAATACGCTGATGATGTATTGCTTTGCCAAGCTATTTCCTCCCAGGCGAACCCCGAGTCCTTTTCAAACAACGTTTTCTTGCGTTCAACAATTCTCCGATTGTTCTCGTCCGATTGGTAATTCTTCTGAATGTTTTGAATTTATCTTCAATCTTTGAAAATCTACCTACCATCTGAAAACTTCCCACATCAATCAATAGTTGTTCAATCACAGTGATCAATTGCTCGCGATTAATTAATGTGTAGATGGAAAGGAATTTGGGAGATGAATTCATGAATAATAAACATATTACTCGTGCCGATACGCTTGATGGAAGCAGTGTACATTTGTTTCATGCTTGTTAGCAATCATTATGAATGATGCGAAAATGTTGTGGGTTTAGTGGCACTGCTTCCGAAATAGATCCATCACCTGGGAACAGTGAGTTGGTGATCGTGCTAACCGTGGCAAAGCCGTGCGATCACATCATTGGATGTCGTGTAAATTGTGAATCAAGCACGATTTTTTGACCAACGGAATTCAACTGAGGACCCATTACATACCATCATATCCACAGCCCAACCAATCAAATAGAACCAGTGAAAATCATAAAACAAATCCTTTACGATGCTGGACGCTAACCGTTCTCATTTGGAATACGCATCACGTAGGTGGGAATATGAAAGATGAATAAGCAAGCCTTGTCAATGATCCTCTTGCTCTTGATTTGTAGCAACGTGCGATACGTATTCAGCTGTCCAAATGACTTTGTTGACACTGGCAATGGAACGTGTATGATTAAACTAAAATTGAAGTTATCCTACTGTCAAGCACATTTGGCTTGTGAGAAAGAGGGCATGAAACGCAGCTTACGATTGTTCATACCTGGAATGCATGCGGATAGAATTCACAAATATTTTGATACTAGTTCGTTGACATTGACCAGCATCAGTCGAATGTTTAATGCGAGCGATGGGAACGACAGCAGATGGCGTGTGGGAGATCCCGGATATGCGAATTCTCTGGTTCCCAGGAGGACTGTGGAAGGTTACATGACTATGGATCCTCATAAAACTTGGAGATACGCCACAGCACTTCGTAAGCGAATAATTAGCCTCTCGGAATTTCAATGGAAATTAAGTGTGATTTGCGAGCTGTCAAACCGTGAAAACGCAGAACCCACCGAGAAATTTGTACGCAATTGGCCCCTTTCTACGGACGGTTTAAAACTTTTGTTAGATATTAACAGAGAATGCTTTATGAAGGTAGACAATACCACTTTGACTGGTTGCGCGCTCCGGTGAGTTTTTTCCACCTATCAGGCGTTTCGTATATATAAAGATGTAGGCAAAAATTGTGTGGTTATCACTAACAAACAATGTACGAATTGGGAGATTCGACCTCAGGGAGGCACGTACAAGAAATTTGCACATGTTTAAATGATGCGTCAGATATTCGAGACAGTCCAATCAAGTAGTACAAAACTTGACTGAATTCACCGTGCAGATAAATTATCTAATCTTATCGTGTATTGAGTAATTGATACAGACCAACTTCGCAGTGGCAATATTGCAACAGTTTGCGACTAAACTGATTCATAATTGTCGACTTATCGAATAGTAAATATCACAGTCCTTAGTTCTAAATACACCCTCCAGGCTTTGTCATTTGCATTTCAGCTGCAAGTTACGCTTGAGCTGCCGTGCGTTCTACTACAACTCAAATTCCGCAGGTTGCATCATCGTCCTCTTTGTCGACATGTTGCTCCCAAAGGGAACACCGGGGAAAATTGAACAATGGACTCGATATGGAAGACCGAACTGGTAATTGGTCGTTCTCTTTTATTGCACTACGATGAAACCGTTTCCGATTTGCATTCAACAACAATTCTCATCTCGTGGATAATTCATTGAAAGTTCACGTTTCATGTGATGGCTCTAAAGCTTTCCCGACGCTGGGTTTCACAGAAATAATCAAACTTCATTGAGGTTTGACTTATCCAGTCATGACCAGGCGACACACACAGTTAATGACTATCTTTTGTGTTACATCATCCCATATATAAATTATACAGCCGTTTTAATATCAATGCATTTATAACGCTTCATTGCATCACGCATTCATCTGGAAAAATCTTCTGAAACCCTTACAATGTCATATTACTCAAAACGCGCATCCATCGAATGAGTCAATGATGACGGTATCCCGCCTTGGATGTGCTTATGCTTAGCCAGTCATAAGCGCCGATGAAACTTTCCACTGATCGGTGCAAAACCGTTCATCACTTCTCGTTGTTTTGTCCAACTGTTCACTCAATAATACATTTCGGCCATCATTCTGTCGCATAATAATATTTTTTCATGGTGTTTCAGCGTCGATTGTAATTGTGCTGAATTATTTACTCGTAAAATAGACAATTAGATAGGTGATCGGCTCTCGCTTCAATCAATTTAGCAATCTCGTTGTGTGGTAGTGAAAGTTTTTATCTGTACTATGAGTCCGGTCGGTGAATGTGATTACTCTCAATTATGAAGGTTTGAGATTCCCAAATGACCTGGAGGCTGTCACGTCAATTTAGACAAGCGTTGCACATTGCGTTATTTGCAATCAGACAAACTTCAATCATGTTTCTTATGATTTATTTTTCTACGTCCATCGTCTGAGTAATTTTAGTAACTACTTCAACATGAGATTCATAAATTAGACATATTTGAAAAGCTGTTCTAATAAGTTCTTATTCTTGGGAAATAACTGATTACGTTGCAATTTCCCGTATGCTTCCCAAACAAATAGCAAGCTCTTTTTGCGCAGACAACATTGGATGAAGCCCGCAGGTTAACACTAATATCCTTTCATATATGGACAGAAAAGTTCATCACGGCTCGTGACGTAACTTATGCCACCCGACTGACCATTTCAGCAAACAAGGCAATGGGAATAATCTGCATGCGACAACAATGTATTTCGTCCATCATAGATATATATCTGAAAAGCGATGAACACCGGCTGAACACTTACCGATTTAGGGATAAGATGTAGTAATGAGAAGTGGCGCACAAAGGAAAGCGATCGAGAGAGTGCAATTAATGACGATCCACAATCACATTGACAACTACAGCCCAGGTTTCTGGAAGAGAATTCGACCGACATGAATCGTTTGCCGTTGAGCACATCCATCCGAGCACAAATTTCATTCATTCTGATTGGAATATGTATACCGAAGCGCCACATCAATGAGCTTCAGCGGAATGTTAATATGCCACGAAAACTCGATGAGCAAGAACGAGAGCTTCATGGTTCGAATATTAGTAGTTGGGAAAACTGCGGAAAAGTGAAGCTTCAATAACTGTTTGAATTGCAGCGAAATAAAACGCACGAGACATTTTGATAAAATTAAACATTTTAACATTGTTTATCTCTTTTCCAGTGTGTTTTCAAATCGTTAGGTGAAACAATCACTCACGATGAAAATAGCTCGTTTTCCTTATCAATGCATTTGATGAAACAGTTCATGGAACAATGAAGATATTGCTCAATAGCTTGAAATTTTATTGTCGTATGTATTAAAGATCAAACTGAAGTTTTGTAGCTAGAAACACTGCATTAGGGCAAAATCCAACCACGATGTAAACGAATTAAAATGAATAAGTAATTCTCATATTGTACGGCGAGGATAACACGGAGATCCTTTCTGGAATTGTATGTTTTAATTCTAAACTCATTCATATCAAACGATTGTTCCATTTTGGCCAAATGGTACAAGCTATATTAGTGTCACGGAGCTGAGTGGCACATGTGCACATCAAACATTTCGTTGCTAGTAAGCTTTTCTCACTGATTTATTTTCCCAATCACACGGAGAATTCGCGTTTCCGTACGACGACCACTTTGAAACATTCTTACGATAGGAAAACATGATTATCACTACGCCAGTGGATTGCCAAAACATGCAAAATTACCATGATATTATACCATTGATTTGACCGGCAATGCACTATGGAAGTCCAAATTGAAAGGCACAACAAATGAAGATAGGCGAGTTACTATGTTTAGGTTATGATAATGTAGCTAGCATGTGAAGCTTGTCTAATGTCGATGAACGGGAAATGTGAATTTGTGCCCAACGCTGAGGTTTCAGTAAATGTGCACGGGGCAATACGGAAAGATTCAATGAGGACAGGCGTAATTCCGAAATAGGCAGGCTCTACATCAATTGGATTATCGAGACAACAGCTGAATCGTTGTTCTAGGGTTGAGAGAACCATTGATGTGAGTGAAGTGGTTGCGGTTATTCAAAGTGAATTTCCGATGGCACAAGCTGAGGCCCGTTCGGGACCAACTTGTCTATCTGTCACTGAGGGAGTTGGAATCAATACCAAAGAATGACACGACGACTCGATGCGAATTATGAGACAAGGTAACAAGCGTATTTCTGGGAACAGTTCACCACTCATTTCTGTACAATCTGTTCCATTGCATCGCTGATTTTTCGTCACTAAATGCACAGCGGAGATATTTACTTCTCCCCCGTGACTCGTATTTCTATTTGTAGGACTAAAGCAAGCATTAGATTTTCATCTCAGTCACCAATAAGGATTCGTTAATGAACAGAAAGGTAACAAATGAATTTGGATTAGCTGTTAGGCGGCTTTGTATGACCAATCGGTAGAAATATTGCAAGCAAGCAAACGAAAGTAATGTCAGATTTAACTCGGAGCAAATAACGATATGTTTGAATTATTTCTCATGAATTCCTTATTATTCCTTGTAGCTTAAATGTTATGCGTCAAAGGTCAGTTAGTTTGGTATCGCTTCATAAACGCAGCCTTACGGAGAGCAATATCCCGCACATACGAAGTAATGTTGTACAGTTTGAAGCGAGATTGTGCCATATATGAGATAGCTCAATGACATGCGGCAAGTGAAATGAGATTTACAAGAAGCGCAATCAGCGTTTTATTTCATTCTCGCGTACATCGCGTCGATGAATAAGTGTACCGTAGGTAATGGACCAGTAGCAATAATCGACGGAAGCAAATTGAAAACCGTACAGGCAAGATTCCTTCGCAGTGCGCTGGTGTTCACAGAGTGATAGTCGCCAGTGATTTGTCACGTCATTCGAATATGAGAAAAGCTGAGCTATCATGTATTGTGCGGCAGGATGCTGTAAACGTCTGACATTGTCAGGACATGACAAGCATTTGTAAAATTCGTCGGGACTAATTTGTGTCACGAACGCTCATTCGTTTGGGATAATGATTTTCGGCACATAAAATCTATTAGCAAAGTGTGTATTTTCGGCGAAAAGCAATAATGTAGGTACCAGGCTTGATGACGAAACGTCTGGTAAGCTGGGCAAATAACGCAATCGAAAGTAGCTACCACATCCGAAATACAATAA
>JAOXNU020118830.1:0-10451 GCA_028565955.2 Melanoides tuberculata | reverse complement strand
ATGTTGAATACTGTCCAAAACACATTTCGCTAAACAATGATTTTATCTCACCACCGCGTAGTTATCAATGCGATACACAAATCAATCGAATTACATATGCTCTGGTCAAAATTGTACACACAGCGCACATGACGGTCATGTTTATGACGTCTCATCTAGTACGAAGACAACGTCAAGTGCTATATTTTAAGTTTCAATATTGTATGCTGAATACTTGGTTCAGCTAATTTTTCACCACTGTTGCGGAATATTTCATCTGGGAATAATCCACACAAAGTTCTCCTTGGCTATCCTACTGATTGAACGCTAAGGTAATTGTGATAATAGGAATGCATTGTGAAATACGACCGAGTATGAACTGTTCAAGTGTTCTAATTTCCTCCTCTCCCTCCATCACGTGATTCCTTGTGAATTCGTGATTGATGTCATCCAGCTGACGAGTTACTGGTTAGCGACAAACATTCGTTTCACTGCTTGAAATAAACCGAATTAGGTGTGATAATTTCGTTTAGTGAAAACATCCGTAGAACATATCAGTCGTCTGCGTCATTTAACTAAACTAAAGAAAATTAAATGTTGTCCTAACCAAATTCTAGCAGTGATATCGAAATGATACAAAATCTGTCAACGTATTTTCGAACGCTGACAGTGCCATCTTGTCTATCATATATCACCGATTTTGGAGCTGATCGGTTGACTATACGTAGTTATTCCAGAATTCAAATTATTTTGATTTGTTTCACTCTCCCCTACTGTCAGAACGAATCGCAGCCGAAACCATTACATTTGGAAGTGTCAATGCATTTACGACGTGAAAAACACATTTAAAATACAATTTCATTGTTCCGCACCATTTTCACAACAAATGTTTAACCAAAACAGGTTGACACATAGAGAAGTATAATCTAAGATTTGGCTTTCAGTCGTAAGTCGTTCGGTTTCCGAAATATGTGCGGTAGTATTGAGCAATTGGCCCATTTTCGCGGATGTAGAGACAAATTGTTCCGTACTACTCTCTTCCGTGATTGTTGCCATTTCATAGTGGTTTACTTTGGAGTTCGAGCGATGTGTGGCATCGCTTATCTTATTCTTGTCGCGTCATAGTATGATGATACGAACAGATTGAGTGATGACATGCATTGGTACCAATCTGAAGGGCGTCAAATTAGATTGGAAAATTTGTCCCAATTTATCAAAACTACCTAAGTTGAAACAATACACGTGAGACATAACGGAAAGCATTCCAATAGGCTATTCGAAAATCAGAGGCACATGGCCTCTCCCGACCCTCTCTTAAGCGTCAATCTAGCGTAAACACCGAAACGTATAAATTACATCCAGAACTGAATGATGTTGCGTTCCTTTGGAAAAATTTTAGTGCATGAATACACTGCAATTCGGAACAAATGTGTAACAAAATTAGTTGCTTATTTAAATAGTGGTGGATTCTAGTCTGTTTAGTGGCCGAAATGCGTCAAATGAATGGAAGATAATTGGTTCCACGTATATTTTACCGGGTCAATTGCATTCGACTTAATGGTAAATCGCACTCAAAATCGATCGAGTCTGTCTGGAACTCGTCAATTAAAGTCATGTTTCTCTGAAAGGGAAACTTTACGTTCTTTTCGATATGAATGAATATTCCCGGGTACGCTATCTATGCTAAACTTATTCATAACGATTTAAGAAAAGCAAGTAAAGTGGAGGTTTATTTTGTTCATAATGAAGAGATTTTATCATACTAACTTCTAAAACAAATGTCGTATGATATCTCACTGAGAGCTTGGCTTGTGTGGTTGTTTCAGGCACACGAAGAAAAATTATTCATCTAATAAAGTGCATGTACTTTATTTTGTGGATCGAATGGTTAAGCCTAAAATAATTAGCAGATGCAGCTTGAAAAGGCCAAGTTGTTATAAATGCCATGTAACAAAACCTTTTGCACGATTCGGGCTGAATAATTATTAACACATTGACGAACATGAATGCCACACAAGCTGTTGAGATTAGTCTAACCAGATAAACATGGCAACGCACAAAGCGAGCGAGTCACTGCACACAGCCACATTACCTGCTTAGTCCAGAAGTACAATTATGGCGCAACGCGCATTATCGATGCCACCCACGAATGCGGCATTCTACGGCCATTTATAGTCATCCACCATGCAATATAATTCGGTATTTTCCTCTGCAAACGAACTCTCGTTTACGGTGTTGACATTTTTGTCGAGGTTTGAGGAACGAAATAGTCAAGGTCTACGAACTCGGTTACTATGAAAGGAAAACTCCACAGCACTGGCGATGGAATGACAGTTTCTTTTAAACTAATGCAAACTCTGCTTCAACTGCAACATTATTATGAGCCGGCTTTGATAGAGCTTATTAAACCATTGACAGAAAAATCGTCATTCGACAGACAAATTTTAGAACCAAATGTAACACCAGTGGAGATATTGCTGAAGAAAATCATCGAGTTTTTCTTCGTCCCGGCATCGGGGATGGTTTACAAAGCAACAGAACATTTTTTTATTCAGTGTGGCTGCGAAAGAGGAGCTATGGAGAATGAGACAGCTCGCTCGCAATATGGGCAATGCTAAATGCGAACGATACACATACTGTACACTTTCGTAGAAATCACATGATCAACAAATTGACCGAACCATCCCCGTTCTATTCAAGGTTTTATGTGAGCACGCCACTCTATTCAACATTTGATAAAATTCTTTGAGGATGATGAAGAGTCCGTTTGACGATTAGATATCTTATGCCAGCAAGGTCAATGAAGAATGTGAACGCTTTTGCTTACGGCAATTTAGAGAGGACCATTTCAAGTGTTTCATCTTTGGCTGAGACTTTCAGTCTGTTGACAATGCAGACGGGTGGACAGAAATTCTGAATAATATGGAGCACAATCAAGATCATACACTCCAAGACATCAACAAAGATTGCCAGCATCTTGACAAATTAAAGTAAGATGCAGCATTACTACAATCAATGGATCATGATATTTGAATGTGTGCAATTAGAAATCAGTTCAGCTGGCCGGTGAACTAATTCCAAACCCAGATAATCTGCCTACCAGCATGTTAGCCATGCAGTGATCGGTATTTCGTTCACTCCTGCCCACATAACTGCAATGCGTACACTAAATGCCTACGTTTTGGTCACGAAGAAAAAAGGGTTATGCACCCAAGCCACTGGCCGGGATTGTCAACCGACAGAGGAAACCAAACCGGTTCTATTCCTATAAAACAAACATAATGATGGTAACTTATCAGGGCCATATGTTAATTACAGTGGAGAGGAATGAACAATTAGCCAAACAGTGTTAATTTTAGAAGGTAATATGATAAAATCTCTTCATTATGAACAAAATAAACCTCCACTTTTCTAGCTTTTCTTAAATCGTTATGAATAAGTTTAGCATAGATAGCGTACCCTGGAATATTCATTCATATCGAAAAGAACATAAAGTTTCCCTTTCAGAGAATTATGGCTTTAAGTGACGAGTTCCAGACAGACTCGATCGATTTTGAGTGCAATTTACCATTAGGTCGAATGCAATTGACCCGGTAAAAATACGTGGAACCAATTATCTTCCATTCATTTGACGCATTTCGGCCATTAAACAGACTAGAATCCACCACTATTTAAACAAGCAACTAATTTTGTTACACATTTGTTCCGAATTGCAGTATATTCATGCACCGAGGATGTATTTGCAGTCAACGGTGGATGCAACCATCGATTCATACTCTGGCTTGGAGGCACTGGATAGCAAGTGATTCGCCTCTCGTTTGTCCGACATATTAACCATTATTCAAAGAATGAGAATCTTTTACATTTTTAATCGGACTGAACGTTTATTGAATTTCAAATGTGCGTGACGTATATCTTGAGTGTTTTATTATTCCCACCTCGTGAGTGGACGACCGGATGTATAGGTTTGATGGTTTTGCCGCGCTCTGGTGGGGAGAACGAACGAACCGCTCATCTTGTGAGAACGCCATCAGTTGTAGTTTTATATTCAAAAAGCGAGTGTAAATAATACTATTTGACGACGGCGGACAGAGTGCGTAACATGACCGTGAAATATGGAATCTGGGTGCACAGTTCAACGCAATGTCTTCCGTGATGAAATGTTTCTCTATTCGTTAGTTATGTAATCATTTTATTGCAGTCACTGAGAGCTTTAACGTGATCTTTAAATCTAAATCTATCTAAAGGGAAAAATTAATTTACTACAATGTTTGTACTCATATCTGATTATAACTTAAAATGCACTAATAATATTGTTGATATTTTGAAATAAATGTTGATGCTACACCGATAGGTTACTAAATATCGCCTGATCACAATCGAAAACTCAACTTGAAGTGGATGAATCCATCCAATCCTGCATTCGGTTTTACATAACTACGAACATTTCAGTTGTACGAAGAAAGATTATGTAAACGGCAGACCGGTTATTTATTTACACACATTTGTAACAATTTTCTATTATTGGCATTATCACATTTGATTGATTCTCGGGTTTAAATAATGAGGAGTTCGTCATTCTATGATAGTTTTCGAAACTAATCATGCATGCATTTCGATCGAATATACGTATCTCGGGCCTTGTTTTAGCTCCGAAAACACTCAGTGAGTTACAACCCAACGCACCCGATTTTTTAATAATACAATTAGAACATTTGTTGCTGCATACAATTTCATCTACTATTGTGATTCTTGCTTGCGTTGTACGTTGCCTGCTTGGAAGAACAGATTACCTGAATGAGGTTAAACAAAGGAATTGTTTTATTTCATGCGATGCCTGGTCAGCAAATCTGACTACTTGCCAAGGAACGATTCTGCAATCAATGTGCATAACCAATGGAATAAGGGTTCGCCTCTATTGAGGCGCTTATATTCGCTATTATCTGATAGTTGAAAATATACGATTTATTGTTCGTTATATTCTTCAGTCGAACTGCTCGTATGACCAGTTCGTTTCCAATGACCAGTATTCTTCTTCCATCTGTAGAGATACAGAAAAAAACTAACTGAAAATGTAACTTGGTATTCATTTATTCTAGATTATGTTTATTTTCTACACCATCTGTCTGATATCGATTGCTTGAAATGCAAAGAAACCTTTTGTTAGATGATAATATTTCGATACTAGCAAAGTTACACTATTCCATATCGAAACTGTACCCCAACTTGGTATATCCAACTAACCCTGCGTGACAAAATGCCAACTTGCAGATGAACTGAGTGTAGATTTTAGGCTCTAGTATTTGCAGCAGGAAATGACAAATTCAGGCGGTGTGTTTGATCTGAACGATGGAAGTTATCCTTCTTCTGTTCAAATGACAGCGGAGGCAGCTTCCGGACAATTGCTCGAACAGAATTTGTAGACAACTTCTCCTCACTCTTGGAACGAAGGGCAGAAAGCAATTACAAAAGTATTTGTGAGTTTGTCAGCTTTTTCAATCCGAAACTTTCCCAATCAATTTAAAATAATTTTTGAACGTTTCTGACTGATGTGCGCTAGTTATGTAATTGTGGGACAGGGTGAGTATTAAATGAAGATGTGAAAAGGAAAAGCTGGGTGGTGTGATTATTTGCCTTCCCTGTCATCAGAGTGCCAGGTTTATTCACAATTTATACCTCGTTCTTTCAACCTGTGATCAATGGGGATTATTTTAATTGTAATGGAATAGCATGCTATTTCCTGTTGCAAGACTGGGGACTAGGATAGGCTGCGGAAGACTCTCAATTATTGTTAGGAAGCTTGCCTTGCATAGAAACCGAGTTCGTGAACCTTGACTAGTTCGGCTTGATTATTTCTGTCCCTTGAATCTCGAAGAAAATGTCAACAACGCAAACGACCAATAAAGATCGCGTGGACCGCTGATGTCGTGGGTGAAATCGATGCTACACGTTGTGGAATATTTATGCAACTGGTCTAAGTGGGTCATGCGGGTGTGTACGGCGAATTGCCCGTCTTTCGCATTGCCCTGAGAGCTGCCCAAACCGGCTGGTGTGGTTTAAATGCTTCTTTTGTGAATACCCTTATTGGTCTTTGTCCTGGAACCACGTAAAAGGCGTCAAACTCTATTTATAATTCTTGTCGGCTTTTGTGCATATCCTGCGGTCCCATTGCTTATTGCCTTGGTCGAGATTGGTAATTCGGGTAGGCCAAACGTTTCGAACGGCAAATCCTGTGAAAGCTCCATGGCGGTCTATTGATCACGGTTGGAGGCATTCCACTGCCGCTGATTGACCTGCCGGACTTATCGCTTTTCATTTACTTCCTTTTCATACATCACCTTTCCTGTGCGTCTCATGATTACTCCAGGACGGCACTTTTATCCACTAAACTATTGAACAAAGACCGCCTCGCCCTTTGAAAAACGGTAAAAACAGTCGCTAAGTTCCTGTCTTTGTGTTTAATTTGAGCTAGCCTGGTTGAACTTCCCTTCGTGCATTGACCTGATCTTGTGACCGTACATGATGTTAAGCGGTTACGTTCTTCGCGGATATTGTCCATTTGGTCACTTTTATTAGCTTATAAAGTATCCATCGATGACATCTTTCGCCTCTGATCTTGAAAAGTGCGTGCTTGTATGTATGGACCATCGTTTCAGCTTGGCCGTTGAATTTTTGATCTTTTGGGACTGCATGAGGGTCACAAAATTGATCAAAAGCCGCTGCGATCGATTGGATACCATTATGCATGAAGATCATTTTGGGAGTCCGTACTCGTTAAACAGAGAGCCTCATGGAATATGATTAACTCAATGATTTCACCCGTCGATGTGGTACTCGAATAATTGTTTTAAATTCCAGTCCTTGAAAATATTTATATTTTGCAATGATTAACATTTCATGAGATCAACAAGATATATGCTATGTTATTCATACCTGTAAATTCGCATACAAAAATCAGGCGTTCATGCATTTGGTTAACTTATCTTTTAGCAGTAACAAATAAAGCAGGATTGGAACTAAACAACATATGTGAGTGATAAAGACCAGTAAATCGAGCTATTGATCCGGAGCCGACATTTCTCCTCTTAAATATTATACATGTTTTATTCCATTTAGTCTCAACTGAGTCTATGTGAAACACGAAATACAAATGATAAATGTGGTTGAAAATAATCGTCGTTTCGCTTGATACGTCAAGTGTCAATTCCTTTGGACGAAGCGTCCATTGTGAATTTTTTAATTTAACAATATTTAAGTATTCAGCATCAGTAATCTCATAAATTTCCTTTACGATCTAAGCATCACAACCAACATCACATTCCGTAAATTTGTTAGTTTGAATCTTCGGTGCATAAAGTTAAATACAATGGAAAAACATTGAAGATGAATTGGCTTTTTGTGATTGAAACAAAATGTGTGAACTAACGATGCATAAAAAGAAATAAAATACCGAGAATCGAAGTTATATTCATCAAAACTAGTTTCTCTGCAATCGAAATGACAACAGAGAAATGATGCAATCGGTTGACAGTATGAGCTTTATTGTTCGGTCTGCCGACTTATTCGTACGCAGTTGTCACAATGCTCGAATTCTTTTTCAACTATGTTGTCGTTGCACACAGTATTGTATCAGCCCGTGTTCGACGAATTTTAAGTTGTGTGTGCTAAACAAACCCACACCTCCATCTGACGAAGAATGCAAAATTGATAAACGAGTTAAAAAATATTCAGAAAGGTCTTCAAAGGTCACTCGGCGCCCGCTATATGGAGTTGGCGATAGTTTTCTGTTCCAAGTCTGCTTGCATATCCAAATGCAAAGAGATATCGATTTCTCTTCATTCCATGCGTGCTTATCAAAGTTTGCAATACTAGCATATCGGAATCTGAAATCAGCGTGTATTCTAAAGTATACAACAGATGCACGATCGTTTTCATCAATGAAGTCACATGAGTTTCTATCCTGTTTTGTCTAAGAGAAAGCTGGTTGTGTGCATTCATCAGCTTTTCAAAATGCCATCGTGAAGATCTCGGATCGTTCCGCATGAGCTCGTGCAAAACAAATCTCATTTTCTACTATCCTTTTATCACTCTCTAACAGATACTTCCCAAATGCAGTTAAAAGCCATCTATCTTTGTTTGAATTACGTTCATATGCACCGAAATTCTATCAACTGACCACGATTGGCAATTTTGCCAAAGTGGAATCCGATACTGAACTAATCATGCTCAAATGGTCAACTACAAAATCATATCCCACAACACAGCATTCATGTGTTCTAACAAGTAGAAAATGCGAGAATATAAGAAACTCGGTGAAAAAGAAAACCAGTTTGAAGTGAGAAACGATGGATCGAAAGAATCACAATAAACGGTATTCAATGAATGTTTTAATTTTCTTCCCAGCAAACAAATTACGACAACTTAGGAATGTCATCGATAGCTGAACGTCTGCAACGCTTGGCTACATCGATCAAATTAAGCTACGGAACCGGAATTACCTCAATCAACGAAGATTGATAATTCGGCCGAAACTCAAACGCACATTTAGATATGACCGATGCCATGCAATAGTGGGAACCACCGAAGTCGATCACCGTAACGATGACCTAATGGTAGCACTGGCCAAGATGGCTCACGCATACGAGAAGTTTCAGTCAGAGCATTCTTATTCATTTTCATTGATATCAAGTTTACACACCATATAACTTTCAGCCGGAATAATGGAAGAAAATTCCGTGACGGAAGAATGCCAAGCACAATTTTCAGTCCAATGTATTTCGCACATTTTAGCTGTGAGGAACATCACCGATTTCAAACAGGACAAAGACTGAGCACCTAGTTTGTCATTTTCTTGACTAAAGTAATCATTGAAAATGCCGCTGCTGGCCAAGTGTTTAGGGAGCATGCGAAGCACACGTTTTCACCGACACAATCATTTACAGTCAAATAATGCCTGGTGTCTTTTGACTGAGACTTGGCTCGACAGCCAAGCTTCTCTATCTTGTTTTTATACTGGCTTCCGCATGGATATTCACGTTTTCCTAATTGTATGTTCCTGGTGAACGAAAAGCGACGAGAATGCATCGTCTTCCAATAGCCAATTGATGTTCATAGATTAGAGTCGTTGATTCCCCTCTCGTTTGCTCGATGTAGCGTTTCTTGTAGCCTCTACAAATGATTTATATACAACATTTGTTCTCTCTTGCTCTATAAATTTCTCTCGGTTTTGAAAGAGTCTATAGCATGATGGCAAGGAATTTGTGGACAATTTTGATGCGCAAACGTGAGTCGTCTGTGGGTCATTTCTGATAGATTCCCGACGCATGGTAGAAATGTGCGTTCTGTTGTTCCATAGCAGCTTTTATTATGACAGGCAGGATGATTGCTATTGAGGTCCATCAAAGAAAAACACAAAATTGTCATTTTTCTGTTTCTTTGTGAATCTGATATCCGTAAATGCATTGTTGATGATGGCATGTAACTGCTCCAGTTCTGAACTTTACACGATGAAAAGTGTCATCGATATAACGTATCCGTAACGTCGGTTGATATGATATCGATAGTATCGATTACTCCAGCTCCAGCAAGACTACCTCAGTGCTGAAATTTGATACGGAAGACCTCTCACTTGCTCATACACTTTAATCCACAAAATAAAATAGTTCCTATAGCAAATGTTCATTTGGTCGTTCACAGATTTTACGTCTATTCTGCGACGTGTGTATCGTTCTTCCAGGAGTTCCTCCAACGTTCACTTGACCAAATCTAGGTTTCGATTGAATAGAATTTGGGAGGCAAACAGCGCTGTTGAGTAGAACCAGGCCGTATTTTCATCTTCATCTACGCTAACGTTCTTTATGCGTTCTAGAGGTCGTTAACCGTGATTAATAAAGTAAACATGTGCCACTTGGGGGAGTGTTTTAGACGTCTGCATAGTTTCTTGGCCAAGCTGTGCACGGTTGGTCCAGGTGATGAGACTAATGTTCTCAGTGTCGCTTTATCTTTGTGAATTTTCGGTATCCCGCGATGTTTTGCGATATGGCAATCGTTTGACATCATTCACCACAGTTGTTCTTTGGTTAACCAATGTTGGTCCTCTAGGCTTTGTCGTACGGTGTGGATATTTCTCACTCGATCCGTATTGATTCGTCTGTAGATAGTCGCAGTCTGTAGTACTTTCTTTGCCTGTTTGAAGTGGTCTGCCTTGTCCATAATGAGTGCAACACGTCCTTTGTCTACCGCTAAGGTGACTATCCCGGTGTTCGTTCTCAGCAATTTTAGCGCCTTTGTCTCCTTTCTTGAGAGGGCATTGATTTGTCTGTTTTTTCTGTAGTGAATGCATCACGCTTTTTCGTATGTATTGCTTTGTATACTCGGGGATTTCACAATTTTTCAATGAAGATTTCAATGCAGCGATGTATTCCGTCTTCTCGGCAAATTTCGCGTTGAAAATCAGCGCTTTCATCGAGAGA
>JAOXNU020117728.1:0-10483 GCA_028565955.2 Melanoides tuberculata | reverse complement strand
AGAGAGAGAGAGAGAAAGAAAGAAAGAAAAAAAGAATAGTTTATTTATATGGTTGACTGATGATTCACGACTGAACAGCTTGTTCGAACACTTACGCGTACAAAACTGCCGAGCCCTTGTACTCTGTTACACAGTGCGCTGGGTGCGTTATGTTAATACCCTAAGAACTTTCTAAACCGTGAAAAGACTTGCCGTTAACCTTTCAGGTATCCGAACGCATACGACCGCCTCGCGGGCCGCAGAGTTCGATTCACTGCAGTTTAACACCGTTGGAGGCCCAGTGTTCCCTGCTACATTTTGGCTGCTGGGACCGCTGAAGGTTTATGGGGTTAGTGAACAGGCACAACACATAGAGCAGACCGAGAACTCAGAGCAGCACCTTTTAAAGTTGGTGCCATGAAGGCGCAATGCTTCGCCTATCAGTGCAGACAGACTGGTGTGATGTAGGGGCAACAGGTATTTCCGGAGCAGAAACTATCCGATGGCTGTCGAAGAATTTTCACGTGCAAATCTTATTTTTAGAGACAGAGACGGTCTGATTCCATGCACGTTATTTATTTATTTATTTATTTATTTATTTATTTGGGTGTCGTCAAGACTGAAGTCGCGAAAATATCTCAGGCAGCTAAAGGTAGAGAAAATTCAGCGCGAGTGAAGAAAAGAACAGCTGGTAACACCAGAGAAGTTTGACAGAGTTCATATTACTGGCGCAGAAGTTCAAGGTTGACGTTTCTAATGTTGATTACAAAACCACAGGTACACTGACGTATTTTTAGCTTGTCTGTACTCATGTATTGGGGAGTTCCAAAAGACGCTTACACACGCACGAGCCGTGACGCTCGCGCGCACGCACGCACGGACTGACACTAGCGGGGGGCCTTAGCAAGGGAAAATCAGTGAAAGCTGCACTTTTTAGTAGAAACATAATTTTTGCTGCATATGTTTCCTAAGACACTGACCTTTCATAAAAGCAAGGGACCCAAGTTGACACTTGACCGGAAGTGGGCGTGGTCGTCTGCCAAAATAGGTCACTATTGTCTGGGAGGCAGATTAGCGCTAGCGCACTGTTGGTGAGTTTTCCAACACTGAAATCTGCCTCCTAACCGTCACATTCACAGTAGTTCTTCTCAGAATTGTAGAAATTTCCCACAACAATGAAAAACAACGACATATATCACTTTAGAGTTTAGATAATTAGGTCACGATGACCTATTTCAGCACTTGCCGTCTTTTTTCCATGTTACAAACTGAATTTTTGTAGATGGAGTATTGCTTATAGAGAATGTCAATTCAAATTAATGCTTTTACCACCCTTTGAAGTAGTTGAGGCCTTTGAGCATGGGCGGATCCATATTATGCACAAAGTCATTCCATTCCAAATTAGGTCACTACAGTTTCTTCATGTGAGAATACATGCGATGAGCTTCGTAGGCGCAGTTTTCAGTCTCTTTCTGAGTCTGTATTCACATCAGAAGTATTGTTATACATCAACCATTCATTTATACAGTTTGCACAGGCGGATCCATGGGACTGTTTAGCAAACAATCTTGTCATCGTCAGATGTAGGATTCTTTGTTTCGAATGTTCTACTACTTTGTCAGCAGTCACCAGAGCAAAGACACAATGCTGTACAACACAAGCTGGCTTTTTTGCACCGACAGTAGCCCCGACAGCCACCTTTCTCAGGCCTGCACCCACATTTGATGAGCTCATAGCAAGACTCTGAGGCCTGTGGTAGAGTTGTCCAGAGAGGCACCCACAACTTTTTGCCACTTGACTCTCTCTGCCAACCCCACCCAGCAGGATCAGGCATCTTTGGAGTCCTTTTCAGGCACTTTCCCCACACATGTCCAGCCTGATAAGTGGCACGCAGAACGTGTTGCTTCAGAGCATGTGCTGTTGGTGGGATAGACTCCAAAGACCGAGACTGCTGGGCAAACAGGGTTTGTCTGGCTTGGTTGACAAACCATACAGTACTGGTCTTGTCATACAGTAAAACAACAAATCTTTGCAGCTTGTTCATCCAGTCTTCAAGCACAGTCTCGGGTCCGGCAGAAAGGGAGCAGAAGATATCAGTAATTTCTGGGAAAGCGCGCCAGACTTCCCAAGCTGTCTTCTTTCCTTTTCCTGCGAAGAATGAGACTGTGTCACATCCTGTCATGGCGTGGAAAAATGGCAGTGCCCTTGAGCGCCTTTCCCCAAGCTGTGTCGCGATCAGGTGGGCTGGAATATACCTGAAGTTCTTGCCTACTCCAAAAGCAACCCAAACTTCAGAAACAGGGATGGTGTACATGTTGGCAATAGCAAGAACAACGACGTCAGTGTCTGTTGTGCGTATCATCACTCTGTCGATTCCCTTCTTGGCGCAGTCCTGAACGTGCAGAAGGATCCTGCTGTCAGCTTCTTCTTGGCAGCATGGCTCCAGAAGATCTGTGTTAAACTGTGTAGAGGATGTCAGCACACGGTCGTGGTGAGTGCTGACAATTGTTTTGCCTGCAGGAACATCAAGAGTCGTAATCCTGTTACTGAGAAACGCAAACAGCTCCTCTTTGTTCTTGTCAACGCGAAGAAACCCCTGCCAGTTTCCTGGAATGACGGCCAATGATGATACCCTCTTCCGAACACCTGATCCCCTCTTTTCCCTTGTTGCTGCCTTCAAGCTGTCTGGTAGGTAGACGTCCCATACGACGTCAAGTCTGCTCACAGTATCGAGCTGTCGCAGGATGTACGGTTCAAAAACAGTTCTTGTATATTCAAGAAACGTCTTTGAAAGCTTTGGTGGCAACATTTGGACAATTGCAGCCCCGTCCAGTACCTTGGCATCTACCACGGGGCTTCCTTCCACAGTTGAGACTTCCAAAATCTCTGTAGCTGCTCCAAAATCAAGTTCAGTCAGCAAAGTGTCCAGATCCATCTCGTCCTGTAGGAAGTCTGTCACATCGAGAAGATCATCAGGGATTGGCAGTTCTGGATCAGTTCCAAGTTCGTCTGCCTCCATCTGAATGTGAAAGCCTTCAGCAGCTGTGGAAGAGGTGGACGTGGCAGGTGTAGAAGCAGCAGCAGGCTGAGGAAGGGACGAGAAGCAGATCAGCAGGTCGGCTTTCTTCCCTGATCTCATTTCCCCAAGCTTGGCCAGAGATGGTGGATATGGCTGGTTTTCGTGCTTGAAGAAGTTTTCAAGGTCCCCATCTCTGGCTTGGCAGGCAATGTACATTCGAGCAAAGAGAGCACAGTCACTCTTCAAGACAGCAATGGTTGTATTGGAAGAACCTTTCCCGATCTTTCCAGGCCGGGAGAAGCTTGGAAGCTGATTCTTCTTAATGGGATCACGTACTGCCTTGGACCTGTCCAAAAATCTCTCCTGGATGAAGGCGTCATATTGGGACTGCCCAGTGGAAACGATGTTTCGGACAGCATCCACCACTGCGTCTGGCATGATGTTCTTTGTGTCCAGCGCGATGAGGTATCCACTGTCTTCAGAAAAGGGGTTGCCTGCTTCATGAAATGCAGACACAACAGCTCTAACCTCTTTGAGAAATGTTGTCTGGACGCTTGGATGCTCGTCATGGTGGGAACTGTCTGGCTGAGGACTGGTGAACAGCTGTGCCTCAAACGTTTTGATCAGTGTGCTTATCTCTGGGCCAGCAATCATCCAGCGTTTAAGGGCATTAAAATTACTCGTCAGTCCAACTGCACCTCCCTCACCTTTGACCACAGCATTGCACTGTTCATGTGCCTGGTCCAAAGCAATGGACGAGAATTTGCGGTTGGTCTTCTGCACCGTGAATGAACCAGACATGAACTGTGTGAAAACAGCAGGATGTGTTGTCTCCAGCATAGATAGATCACGGATGTGTACAGACAGCCAGCGGGCGTAGTTGATGTGATCTAGTGCGAAAAACCACGGCATGAGCATCGTAAGCGACTCAATGTACTTTCTGAAGTCAGCTGAACGGATGGAGTGAACAAGTTGTAGGACCAACAGCTGCAACTTCAAAACAAGAACCCAGTATGCATACTGTGGTTGCTGCCTCTCCATCTGCTCAGACCAGTCGTCAAAGCTGTCACAGTTTTCTTCACAGGACTCCAGGTAGGAAGAGTATGCTTGTCTCTGAAGAATATAGAGGGCAGCTGCAGTGACTTGATGTGCATGCCGGGTTCTTGTCAAGTGGCTTCCTTTAATGAAGGAATCTGCCACACCAGAGGTAGCCACACCAGCAGTCGTCAGGATATGGGTCCATCCACTACCATCCATCAGATCGCCCAGTACTTTGATTGCTGCCATTTCAGTATGAAGACCTCCTAGCATAATGACGAACTTGTGTTCGCCATATGTCTGTGGGAAGGCCCACTGAAGTTCTTTGGCAATGGCAAACAAGGGCTGGTCCATGGCTAATATGGGCGTCTGTCCCGGGTTTAGGTGATGGACAGCTGCACAGATGACATCCATGGCATGCCTGATCATGGCAGCGCTATGAGCATTGTCCATAAGAAGTGGCATGAGGCCAATGTTTGCCACAGATCTCTCCATGATTGTTTGCCTTGCTGCATGAAATGCAGACCAGCTGATCGACTCCGGACAGCTTTCTCCAATATCTTCCTTTTCCGCATGCTTGAGACAGTTTTTAAGCCATTCATATTCGGAGAGGCATCCTTGTGTCTCTGTCCGAACCTCTGGTCGAACATTTGTTTGGCTTGGTGGCACAACTAGCTCATCCCTCTTTGCAAGATCAACTGGGGTGATGTCTGTGTATGTCACTGGAAGCTCCTGGATGCTGCTCTTTCCTTGTACTGTCCTGTCGATGAGGGGAGCATCTCGATGACTGCTGTCTGATGCGGACGAGGGATCTTGGATCAGAGATATGCTTGTGCCATGGAAAGAGTCTCGAGCTGTTGTTGAGCTGGGGTTATGATCAATGTTGTCCACGGCACCAATGGTGAAAGCATGTGGGTGCAATTTGGGGGGAACAACAACCCCATCTGTGTGAAATTTCTTGCACACACTGTTGGCGATGTCTGTGGAAATTGACATGACTCTTTTATAGGAAATCCCAAGGCCCAGTTTGTGCAGCATGTCTACCAGTTCTTTCTTTCTAGTTTCTGAATGGACCTTCAGACTGAGGTACACCGGAATTGGAGGTTCCCTGTTGGTGCTGTGGCGAGTGGAAGATGCCTTGGCTGACTTTTTGCTGTTAAAAGCGAGTAACTGTGAGACGGTCATGACTGCTTGTTCCTGTTGTAGCCTACTACAGGAGTCTTCGAGAGCGTCCGGGCCGTTCATGATCATACTTACAAAGGCCTTCAACAAGAATGGAACTGACTTGCTTTGGCAGTCGGCCGAGAATGTTCCGTCGAACGAAGTTTGTGTCTGAAACAGTTCCCTTCTGATCAGCTGGGCAGTTTTGGCAAGGTCAAGAACTTCAGAGTCATATGTACACGCTTTTTGGATGGCCTCTCCCATGTCTTTGTCAAACATAAGGACATATTCCCTTCCTTGCATTGTTGGTATTATGTCTGGCACAGCCCTGACAATCTTCTCCCTGAGACGAGTAGAGTGAACAATTGGATTTTCCACTCCCAAATCCGCCAGACGTCTTGTATACAGCTGACACAGCTGTGACATACTGAACACTGGTGCCGTATCCTGGTGGTCACGGAAACTCTCAACATATGACACAAGTTCTGCGAAACATAGGGCATGCAGTTTTTCAAAACTGTCTGAGTCGCCTGCAGTTTGGGATTTCTCAGCTCTCCTGTACAGATGTGTCAAACACTTTAGATGGTAGACAGCGTCAGTTGCTACCATGTCCCCTGCTGAAAGTTTGGCAAGCAATTTTCCATCTTGAAGGTCTTCTGCACATTTTCTCACTTTGAAATCAAGACCTAGAGTCAATGATCTGTGAAGTTTACCATCACATTTCTCACAGAATATGCATTTTACCTCCTCAGATTCACAGGCTTGGATTTCATAAGTCTTTCTTGTCTTTCTTGGACTGCGTGACTGTGGTTGCTCCAAGCAGTCTTGCTTTCTTTTTAGCTTTAATTTGTCAATTGAGTTCCTGCAAACCTTATGCCACTGGGCAGAACGTGCACAAAACGTGGCCTCAAAACCTTCTCCCTCATCTAACCTGGACAGGTCAACCGGAATAGGACAACACCCAAGACTACTAAACTCTTTAAGTCTTTCAGCGACATACTTATATCCAGCACCACCTCTCCTTGCTGGACACACAAGAGGTTTTTTAGTGTCTTTCTGACATAACACACAAAGGTCCCAGTTGATGTCTTTTCTATCTTCCTCAGTAGCTTCTCTTGTCTGAGATAGAGTAGCATCACTGTCAACACGAGTGAGTCTTCGAGACATTCCGGTTGCTGAAAAAGATGTGATATGAAACCATAAGTTCCCCCCCCCCTATTTTGTTTATATAAAATTAATTACTTATGATGGTTGCATTTAGAGTAGTGTGATTTCAGTGCAGAAGTTTCACACAATGTCATGACAGAAATTAACAATAATTAAAACAAATAGTCCCTAATCAGTCTTTGTTATTGATCAATTGTTTTATTGTAACCAGAGCAGCATATCTTTATATATTCCTATGTTTATTCAGCAGAGGTAGAGTTTATTTCATATATGCCCAATACCAACACATTACAGACGAATTTGTGTTGGGGGAATGTGAAAAAGGCCTTCAAGTCAGTGCCGATGCAGACGCATCATCAATGCCTGCATGAGAAATAACCTAGCAGCGAGAGAAATCCCGACCGTCCTCGAGCACCATACATTTCCCCACACTAACCTCCGCGCAACCATGCAACCTGTCTTCATAGCAGCCATTTCACAATATGTCTTGCACTTCGATAAACATTGGAAATTGACACATGTTTGTCCGTATAATTCACATGATAATATTTCTGCTTGTACAGAGCTTGTACAAGAATAATTATTTTCTAAGCTGTGACTAATTAATAATGTATTTAAGTGTTAACTTCTCTTGTCTCGAGTTTCACTCTTTCACCTCATAGCTTCTTTTTCGCTATGCATTATCTTTAAAGAAGAATGGTGAATATGATAACTGTCTTGAAAGGATCCGTAGTAATGAAATGAATAATAATTATTACTAACTAACTAACGCAAAAACAGCTGAACTTACTTGATGGCTTCTGCGTCAAGACCGTAGTTTTTCACTCATCAGCCAACCAACTGAAACCGTCTCAGTCACGTCAAAAATCCAAACTAAATGTTGAATATTCACCGCATATCAGGCTGCATTTGTCAATTCCGTTCAAGAACAATTGCACGAATTGAACAATTGGTATTTCACAACACACAACACGCAGGGTGAGCAGAAGTGAACCTCAAAACGAAACTGACACAACGTGAGTGTAAGTACTGTGTGTGTAGTAGTGACGTGCATGACTTTATTCATTGTTGCGATGCCAGCCTCCCTTCCATCCCATCCCACGCATTCTCAGATGAAAGTGAAACCTGTCTGCTATTAATTAGCGTGGCTTAAGAGTGAGTTTTGATTGGGCAGCTCACTGCCGTTTACGTCAGGTACCTCTGCCTGGAGTAACGGGGCGCCGTTTTATCAGCCGTGAGGTGTTTGGTTACAGTGTTGACAGCTCCATCCGGCCTATGGTAGGCGGCTGGAGTCAACATACGATAATTTAATTTAATACGATGATTTAATTAGCTCTGGCGCCTAATTAGAAGCCCACAGCAAATGGGTCCCTCGCTCGGATACATATTTTACACAAGTACAATTGCATGTGCTTATTCATTTGTCTCTACCCTTCAGCGCAGCTTCCCAGAAAGAAGTAGACGGACTATGTGGATAGACATGCAACTTGAAGCGAGAAGTCAAAGATTTACCTCATTGACAACCCATTTTTCAATAAACATATCAGTTCACAATTTTCAGCGTCGCCTAACATGCAAAAGCACTTTTTCTCCCGGAAGTATTATTCCTCAGCTGTAAGAAGTATACAAACTCTTAAGTCAAAAGCATTTCACATTTTCAGCATTTTTCTCAATCCTTTGATGTTTTCTTAAATATCATCCCCCGAACATCTCAGAGCCACACCATAAACTGCAACACGCCCCCTTCTGGTAACTATGAAAATCATCCTGATCAGAGTAACTAACACATAAGGCAACTTAAAGTTTCAAGTTTCTGTGTCCAATAGTGTCTAAAAAGAAAAAGGGCAATGTTAAAGTTTGTGGGCCTTTTTTGCACTAATTATGGCCCCTAATGACCTTTGACCTTAGAAGAGAATCGAACCATGCATTTTTGGAAAAGCCCTCATCACATACTACCATCATGCCAAGTTTCAAGTTTCAGTTGTAGAATGTGATGAGGGCACTCCAAAAATGCTCTGTTTTGATTACCTCTCGCAAACGTCACAGGAGGGCCATAGTGGGAAAAAAGGCCCCACAACTTTAACGTTGCACTTTTCTCAGAGACTATTGAACACATGAACTTGAAAATTGGCACAGTGGTAGAATGTGATGAGGGCTTTTCAAAAATATATACCTTTTGTGAAGGTCAAAGGTCATCACGGGCCATAATTCATGCAAAAATTGAGATTTTTGCAGAAAATGCACTTTTTCCACTCACTGTGGTGAATGTATGAATTAAACTGGGCTTGCATTCAGGAGACACATTGGTCTTGTTTGTTGCATAATGTTTGCACATCTAATAAAGGTCTACGGTCTTCTGGAACATCAGGTGCAAGTTTGTCATTGAGCCATCTGGCTTTCTTATATTTCTGTTTCCTCACTCAGTCTAGGTGTTAAAGAGCTTTACTTTGAAGTAAATCAGTGACAGACCCTTTGTCCTTGGCTGCCAAACACTTTTCCACCTAATTTCTTGTCACCAACGTATAATTCACAAACAGCTTCTGATAAGCTTGGTGCTTAAAGCACCAAGCTTATCAGAAGTTGTTGGTGAAACACAATAGTTCAGATTTTTCCTACAAATTTTCATGTTAGCAGCAGTAGGGTTGTAGTACAGTGGATCAGCATGCAGGCTTTGAATCCAGAGGTTCCGGGTTCGATTCCCGGTTTGACGACGACCCTCTTTCCTTTGGAAAGAAAGTTTACTCCTATTTCCTCACTCCACCCAAGTGTAAAAGTGGGTACCGGCTTTACTGGGAAGTAAACTGGAGACAGACTAGTTTCCTGTCATGGGGGTGATTTATCACTTGTTCACTTAGCACCTCAGAAACCGGGGATAAGTAATGGCTCTATGAATCTTCACGACTGACAGAACTTTACATATTATCAGAAGGTAGTGACTCAGAAGGCAATTCTGGAATGATGTACCAGGGGTGTAAACCCCCTATTTTTCTAGCTGGTCATTCTGGCAGGTGACCCAGCAAAATGAACCTGTCCAAAAAAAGTTGAGCTGGTCCAGATGACCGGTCAAGGCGGTACTTCAAAATCGCACTAATACCAAGCAGCAGACTAGATTTACTGTAGATATACACTGATCAGGTTTGGTTCAGTCATTGATCAGCAAATTTTGAAATAACTAATTGTTTAACTTACTGGCTGGTCATCTGACCTATTGATTTTTCAGAGCGCCGGTCACTTTTTTCAGTAAATGACTTCTTAAAATCTGAAATGACCTATTGAATTGTGTTGAATCAGTCAAATGACCTATGAAGTGTGGCTCAGAACCTGATCACTGATAATATTGAAAGTGATGTGCTTAAATTAGTCAGTAAAGGCAAAATGTTTTATGCCAAAGTCCAGGGAATAACTGTGACCAAAAAAAAATAATAATAAATAAATAAAATAAATAAAAAAAGAAAGAAAGAAAAAAAAGTGGTTAAAACGACACTGTTATCGAACATCAGAGTTGCAGGGAGAGGGGTATATCATCAAGGGTTGCAGGCGCAAAAGCCGTATCATACCTCATTTTATGAGGCATGATACGGCTTTTGCACTTGCAACCTTTGATATGTACAGGATTCGTGTTGGTCACACGATCCGGCTAATTGGGACAGTGAGTTGGACCAACACAGTTTGAACCAGTCAGTCACTGACGGACCAGCTGAGTTTACACCCCTGACGTACAGCATACACTGTGTGGTACCGAAGAGGTTTATGAGGGAGCATGTGGAAACCAGGGATATCCCTTCAACCATCAGCACCTTAACTCTTTTCTTCCCTGTGGCCCTTGCTGATAGCATGGGCCACAGATGTATCTGGGAAGAAAAGGGTTAAATTAGCCACAATGTGGTGTGGCAAATTTAGGATGCCGAAAGTTAAAGGGATATACACCAGCTGTATCACAGGCACTTGCTAAGAAACTTTGGGGACCAGGGGGCAGCTGCCACCCCCCTCCCCCCCCCAACCCCCCACTCCCATAAAAATATCAGGGGGGGGGGAGGGAGGGGCAAGTATTGTTTGACCCCCCTTCCCCACCCCACCCCCACCCCTCTCCAATAATTCTGATGATTATTTTTTTGTGAT
>JAOXNU020115527.1:0-10502 GCA_028565955.2 Melanoides tuberculata | reverse complement strand
ATGTTTGCATTACCAAATTTCTAAGGTTTATCGACACACCTTCACTTCGTCTGCACGTTTCTCCCTTCCGAATTCTCGCTTTCAACTTGTGCATATAGACACGGTTGGTCGCTTTCCTCCATTTAATGGCCATTCTCGCATCTTTACGTGCATCGACCGTTTCGCTCGTTGGCCTCTGACCATACCGCTCCGTGACACATCTACCAAAACAATCGCTGAAGCACTCCTCGAAGTTTGGGTCTCTTATTTTGGTACTCCTGCTTGCATCACAACTGACCGTGGTTCCTAATTCATGGCATCGCTTTTCCGGGAACTTCGAGCTTTACTCGGAAGTGACCACTTCACGACCACTGCTTATCATCCTACTTCTGCTGGCCTGGTCGAAGTCTTTCAGTGTCAGTTGCAATCAGCTATCACGTCCTCCGCCAGTTCACAGTGGACAGAAAAACTGCCACTCTTTCTTCTGGGACTACGCACCACCGTTAAGGAAGATCTCGGTTGTTCCCGTTTGAGCTTGTCTACTGAACTTCCCTCAGATTACCCGGATGCTCCTGCTGTTCCAACCAAGAAACAAACACGGTTCGGTAGATCATTCAGTTCTCCGATAAGCATTCACTCAAACACGCTATAAAGGGGAGCACTGTAGCAATCTCATCGGCGACCTTTGGGGTCTCTAATTACTTAGTGATCCTGACAAGACCCGAGGCTGAAGTAAAGGAAGAGTTACTGTGGCGGTTAAGTCGAATCCAAAACAGTAACGGGTCAACCGTCAGATATGAACCGGAAATTGCACATTTTGTAGTGTACCCGTTCATTTTACCTTACCAGTAAGCTTTTGGTCCATAGCCGCTACAACATGTTCATTTCACACGACACTTTATTATCTCATGATGAAGTAACCGTTCACAACTATAGCAATCTCATTTCCTATCTTGCATCACATCTTCCTTCGTGTATTGTATTCGTTGTTTAAAGACATCGACCATAAATACACACCTATTCGAAACAGCACACTTACTGCTGATGCTTCTCTCCTCGTTGTCAGAGGTCGTGAACAGATTCATCGGGTGGCTAACGTATTTGTTTACATTTTCAGACTGGAAGAATACGCAGTATCCTGCATATTACGGACGAAGAAAGATTTGAAGAACCAAGACGTTAACGGAATACATATTTGTGTTTCGGACTTGTATTGATAAGAACTCAGATTGTGAGTCTGTTCATTTCTGGTTGTTTATTCATATTGAATACTACTTGACAATCTTTTTAATCCAAACGGACTGACTTTTCTTTCACGAGTTCACTTCTCATCCGAGAGTTCATCCTCATGTTCCCGTTTGTTGACAAAAGTTTTCTATTTGTTGAATTCATTTGATCACAGTCATGTGATTCGACGTAGAGCCGTCCGAATCACACGTGACCCGATAAAAATGTCACGGTTACACGTGAAGTTGGACAGACATGGAACATGTGTGTAACTAGCATACTGACTGGACAATACAACAACTGGGTAGCTAGCCCACATTATTTTCACAATTAAATAGATGTTTTCCCTGAAGAGTGTCACGTTAGAATTGACGCCTTTCAATACTGTGTTCCGTTACGAGAAATGAGACTGGAACTCATTTCATTCCACCAAGCACTGAATGCCATACCATAACTCAAAGATAGGCTATATTGGCGTGCAAGTGATTGCGGCGAATTGCATCTGTACTCGTACTGAATAAAATTGTTAACCACTACATTTACATTTGAATCAGAAAATAATAACTGAGAAATAATAACGGAAATAACCGCACAATCAAACGGTTACTTTCAAAAGTTAGTCTCTTTTCCAGTCCATTCAAATTCGTCCATTATGCCAATGGAGCATCGATACTAATTAACAGCTTCATAGCATTCGCCTATTTCCAAGGCACTGATGAAAGCTTATGTAGCACAGAAAAGCCAAAAAGAGACCAACGTACGATGTGTTTAAAAGTGAACATGAAAGAGAAGCAGGCAAAGTAAATGGTATTTGTGTGTGTGTGCACTAATTAAAACAAGAGTTAGAGTTGACATTCATCACGTGACATGCGAAACAACAAAGCTAATTGGAACCGAGTGAGCATAGATAAAATCACACAAATTACTGCCTACTCTTGGAGTTTTACATAGATTTCCTTCATCTCGATACTATTTGTTTTCAGATGAATTTGACCTTTCGTTATTTCACAATACGAGCTAAGTGCCAAATATCTTTCATTCCATTTGTTTCATCAGATGGAATGTATCAATCCCTCACGACCTCCACCTTCACCTTCCCACGCACCAAATTGTCCTCAATCAAAACAGTTGATCGATTAGACTAATGCGCAAGTGATAATAGTAATTCATTTTCCCATCTAATTGTGATTGTGAAACATTTTGGGAGTCACCCCATATAGCTCTCACTGTGAATCTAGAAGCAGTTATAAACTCCGATGACCCTATTGCTTGTGTGGTGTTTCCGAGAATCAGTTGATGACCAGCGTAGATTTTGACCAGATTGATCACTGAATGGTAAGCTTATGTTCCAATTAGTGACCTTGACAACGCTTCCTACTCGTTTGGAGAAAGAACTCACCAAATCGGTCGTGTTTGTCCCTCTTAACGTCGTCGATCCGATAAAATCTTGTTCTGTCTGTGATCCGATATGGTCTCAAGTTGGGTGCTGGGCACTTATCACTTTGATGGAGCATCTTGAAGGTCACTGGTACGGCACAACCGTGGGCCGATAGTCGGTAGTTTTAGTAGTGACAATGCAGACTGCACCATGGTCGTGGTTTGTGCACGGCAATCACACTACAACTTACGGTGATCAACATCGGTTCGACAACAAAGATCAGCACCAACCGACATGACCGAGTTTTGATATCAGACGTAATTCGGGTTCACTTTCCAGCATAGTTGAGAAGACTAATCCATTGATTTTTTTCTACCAATTGTATAGGTGATTGACCCAGTGAGTTACATTCTTCACCAGGGTAATACAAAACCATTCTAATCAAGCATGGAAAAATAACTACAACACTTTTCTCATGATTGAACAATTGTGAATTTATTCCGTCAAAGCAAAAATGATAAATATTTCGGTAGTTAATGTGTGACAGATGATTGATGAACCATAAAAGTTTTGGGCTCAGTGACCATTGACTTAAATGAGAAAATAGCGTCGTATCCCTGCAAGCGAACGTGGTCAAGGCTATACACCAACGTTGTGCTTGCAAGGCATGCGGAACTTAGCAACTTCCATGGATTCGAGAGCTCGTAATATCTCTGAGTCAGCGGTCGTGCAAACAGTTTCACCGGAGAAAACGTTAGATTTGAGCCATAAACTCATTGCTTTTAGTTTCAAAAACTAAACGATGCATCTCAGTTTCTCACTTAAGAGTGGACTCGCGGATAAAGATTTGAGTAAGAGTACTTGGAGCCACTCGTACCTCACTATCTACAGCCAATCGACGACGTTCATTTGATCAATTCCATTGATTTACATAGGAGCTTTTTACCGACGTTCATCTTTTCAATGATTGTATGCTCATTCAGGTGGGTTTGTGATTCATCCTATGTTGATCAGTAGCTGTTCCGTCGTGCGAAGGGACATGATAGGGTTGCTCGGGAGGCAATAGAAGTGTTGTTCCGACCCTGTTGATCAATAAGGGGCACCAAATGGACACAACTACGGCTTTTATGCTTGTCTGTCCTGTGCGCCCGCATCGTTGGTGGCTCATCAGACCACCATTCGGTTGTCCAGCCAAAGCATAAACACAGCTCACCTCAATCTGGAGAGAGAGAGAGAGAGAGAGAGAGAGAGAGAGCGAGAGAGAGAGAGCGAGAGACAGAGAGACAGAGAGCGAGAGAGAGAGTTACGGACCAGTCTGATGTACGGCAAACAGATGGATAATTTCGTTTGTTCAAACAGTTTCTAGTTAGCTGAAACTAGCTGGTTTTGTGAAACGGTAATCCGCTCCCTGGTTTTACTCGTACTCGTGAACAGTCTTACATTCATTACATTCACTCTTATTGAGTTTGAGACACGTTCATCAATCGCGTAAATTGACTGTTCAATGCAAGTTTGAGGTCAATAACCGCGTGTTAACACGTTTTTCTAACCGATACGTTTTGTGCGTTGTGTGATAACGGCTTGGAGACACACAAATGGAAAACACGCAGGGAAAATAGATAGTCATTTTTATTGCAGTATCTTAGTGTTCGTTCACGCGTTCTACCGAACAATGCCTACGTCTACATTTACCATCAGAAAGTTTATTGAGAGATTTATGTACTTTATGTGCAGCTGTTTCATTCTTGTTAGGAATAATTAGAAGAACCTGTCTATTGAATCCGTCGGGAATGGAATCTACGACCAAGGGAGTTGGAGCAAATAATCCGATTACGTTCTACTACGCTTAAACCTGTCCCGCATCCCTCAACGGTTCCAAGGTCTACGAAAGGCGACCGATCGATACAGGTCTAGGAATCTATTTAGGAAGACAAACAATTGTAGGCAAAGGTGAACGCACGCGCTGAAGACGTCACCTTGTTTGATGACGTAACGTTTGCAATCTAATTGCCTAGCTCGGTGAACAAAGCAACACATTCTCTGATCCACCCGATCACCGAGAGATACTCATCACATGCCGTGGGTCAGCAGTGTTTGTGAATGGTGACCGAACCCTGATACAGACGTCCTCCCACTAGGTCCAGCTATCTACGCGTACAGAGCTGAATGGGTTTGTTCAAGTTAATATAAGAAGGTTTATGTGGGATATATACATATACATATGTATAGATTTATCGAAAAGTAGGTTTTACTAAATATTACGTTTGAACCAGTATACTGTGAAACAGATAAACTAGAATGTATGGGTGTGTCATAATTTGATTGCCTTGTTTGCCGAGCTGAGCACTTCGATTGCAAACGTTTCATCAGCAAGCTTGGTGAAGTCATCAGTGCGTTGGTATACCAAAGCAATCTAAATGCTCAGCTCGGCGAACAAGGCAACCAAAACAAGTTACCACACCCGAGCTAGGACAACTGACTTTCACGTCACTAACGGTTGTGTCACTTTATAGGGTATCTAGGTCGTCTACTGACCGTGATCTCTCACTGCAAGTGAACCATCAAACAGTTTGCATGGGCAGGACAACTTGGTTTTCATGGTCTTATTCCAGTGCCCAAATTATTGGGATGTATCAATTCCTTTGAAATTAGCACATCTCAATCAACTCCGACTTGAACCTTTGAATGTGTTACTTTTCCTCTTGAACCGTTTGGATAAGTGATATACGAGCTAAAATTGTCCATATTAGATTCCAACCTGTTGACAAATGATGAGCCTGTAATTTGCAGTTTCGTCCCATCCGAAGGCCACAGAATACAGATATCCACATTGTGAAGCCTGACATTGGTGAAGATTATTTTTTCTAGTCTTTATACATGCAGTCACGTATGTCAACAGAAAATTTGAGTGACTATATGCGTAAAGGGTGTTGAAGGTTAGGTATAAGTCCGATTCAATAATGAAAGATTCTGTAGCGCGACTGATCCAAGGACTCGATTGCCACAGGCTAACGATCCGTGTGAATAAGAGGAGAACGTGCCATATTGGCGAAACATTCAATGTGATTGTGTTCGTAAGCACATTTGAATCCGCGCGGTTTGCTTTTGATCACCTATCGCCCCAAGATATACCAGTGGTGTTTTGAATGAAGCCACCGCTCTGCATGACTGTACAGGGTGTGATCAGCGTCACCGCTATTTCATCGGAGACTTGCGATGGGAGTTGATTTGGTGTGCTTACATCCTCGGTCCAACCAAGATGCGAACGAATGCCCTTTTGCAGCTGATTGCAATCGGGTATGACAGGAAAATAACAGCTGAGCCCATTTTCATGCGATATATATAAACATATATATATATATAATGTAAATATACTGATGTTTATGTAAATGTTGATGGTCTAATTTAAACACCACTACTAGCATACAGTCCAGCTGAACAGAGGACATGTGACCCCAATTAGAAAAGATTATCGTTTGTGATATATCCGTATTTAGATCTAGCAACAGGACACAGTACATGTCCTGACACTTCATAATTGTTGTTCTATCGAAGTAATTTACTTCCGATGTGGTAAGCCAGATCAAAATGGATTTTCGCCACCACTGTCTCTACAGGATCGGATTGTGATCCGGTATAAAACGGATAATTGCATGACTGTATGATCGCATTTTCAGTCAAACGTTATGGTTGAGAGGGGAAATTGATTCGATCTGTGACAGGTGCTTTACAAGTTGTGATGAGTGGTCAGATGGATAGAGAAACGCAGACGACCGTGAAGAGTGGACAATTAGCGGGCAGTGGTTGATTTGTTCACAAAGCGCGAAGGAAAAAAGAATTTAGGTTTGGTGTTGTGTATGGACAAATGTTCAGATAGTTTGTCTTTACCGATATGGTTAGATGCAGATTCCTACGATCGCAGGAAGTACTACACGTTTTTGTGCTAAACGAAGTTTCCTGTCTCACCGGACGGGATTGGGTCAGCCGATCAAAGTTGCAACAAATCACTGTTTCCACTGCCGACCACATGACAACTTGAAAACACAGTCCGATACGTGTTTTCTATTAACTAACAGACGGATTGAGGAATTTCTGTTTGAAATATGTAAGCAAGTAAGCTGAATAACAAATTTAACCTTGCATCTTGACCCTGAACGCGCACACACGTTAGTGACCATCATGAATCGCGACATTTTCATCGACCGCAGATCATCAGTATTAGATGGTTCACAAACCCAAGGTGGCTCGAGGGTCGGAGCCCACTGTTTCCGTACTGCGTGAAACATGTGCAGATTCGCCCAAAGGGAGAAAACATAAGATTATAAAAGAAATGGAATATAAGTGAAATTTACTTTCCATGAAGATCGTAGTCAGGTTGCACAACAGTCAGAGTGCAGCGAGTCCGAATGTACAGAATAAACTGAAACACCAGTAAGAACAATTCGTGCCAATTAAATAGGATCAATGAGGCATCCCGGAAAGGTTAACCCCTACCTGGCATTTGCTGAGAACTCTTACTGACTTTCAAATTCATGGGTTTAAACGTAACATCTGATTGTGTGCGCAATGATTCATCATCGGTCAACCAAAGACGAATATCAGCCTTGATTGCTATTGTTTGAAGTGCGATTACTTCCGCTGATATATGGGGTTTTCGACTGTGGAACAGAAAGATCCAACGACACAAACCAAGATATGGTGCTTTACCGCCCGAGGTAGGTGCTATGCTCCCTGTCTTATGTGGATGAAGCAAGCAGTGAATAGATTGAGACTGAAAACATCAATTCTCCATGTTTTAATAGAAGTGAAATGTTGATGATTTGATTGTGATATTTCTATTAAGCCGACAATTTCGTTATATCCGTTAATAGAGTTAACAGATAGTCTTCATGTTGTCACATTCAGAATTGGTCTGAAGTCATTGATTATTTGGACTCATAAAGATGCTTGGCTAAATGGTTACCTGTTGTTAGGAAGACCGAGACTCAATGAAAAATTAACTGTTTAATGCACATTGTGAGTTGTCTGCATTATTTCTCATTTCAAGCGGAGAGGCTAGTCTGACGGACGGTTAGTTAGAAAGCTAGAATTGTCGTTTTGGTAGTGTTGCTTTTCCAAAGGGCACTTCTTGTTGTATATGTTGTAATGTTGTCACTAGTACTACCTCCCCTTCATCACAAGGCTATTTGCAGGGTATTGGTCAGTTTAGTCTAGTGACAGAATGGAGAATTATTCGTTTTCCGATAGTAAGTGTCAATGAGGTATTCCCTCTCTTCTACCTCGACCGTGGACCCTGATCTAGGCTGATTGAGCAACACATGCTTTTGGCAGCAGTAACTTTAGTGGTAGTAATAGTTGGTGAAAGCTTGTTTAAACCCAACACAACCGGCCCTCGATATTATCTATGCCACAATGATCACGTTTGCATTGTCAATATATTCCTACAGGGTAAAAGACTTCACCATGATGTCATCCTTATTTGATCACTGAACCAAACTGCATACTTCTCTGCTAGCTAGATAGCTCTGCTTTGTTCTAGTTATGATATATTCGCCGGTAAATAAGTTATTGTTCTCTACTTTAAGAGTTCTAATGCATTCCAACTTTGTAGATTAAGTTTTCAAGACCGGGATTTCTACCGATCAGCCTACCCAATATGATCAAAGCCCACAATATAGTGATGAAAATAACTTCCGTACCTCGAGTTTACATTTATCAACCGCTAGGCATTTTTTCATTGGTCAAATGAATCCGGAAAGCTGTTATGCGAACTTAATGTGATGATTGATATCATGGTGTGGCCTATCGCCAGTTGGGATATCTGTTCGAGTCTAGAGTGAATCTATTTATTACTGAAGTAGTTTTTTATGAAGGAGATTAGATATACGAAGGATCGATTGGTCACTGTCCCGATCATGTTTTTTGATTGCTGCTTTTGGTTGCCAGCACATGTTCAACGCGTACAACACACAAACCACATTTACGCAGCTAGCACACTAGCAAAATTACTACCAATCATCCCACCCTTTTTTATGTAAGACTTCTGTAAAACTTCCAAGCAGTTGTCAAATAACTCTGACGTTCTCCAAGACGCCGTTTTTTCTCCGTTCTCATTTTCGACTTTTAGCAGTTACTTGTCGGTTAGTTCTCCTTCACAACTTTATAAATACGCTGACGATGTTTAACTTTGTCAAGCTATTTCGACACAGGCTGATCTTGAGCCCATTCCAAACGATCTTCCTTAAGTTCAACAATTTTCCAATCGTTTTGGTCTAACTCTTAACCTTCCTAAATGTTTTGAATGTACCTTCAGTCTTTCAAGATCTATCCTATCAATCCTTCTCTCATTCAATCCCATCGTATAAGTAAGGCATGCAACATTCGGCATTTATAGGTAACCATTTCTACTGATCTTAAATGTCAACCCACATATCTGCTTTTATGTACAAGTTATGTCGTCTTCCATATCATATCCGCAAACTTAGACAATTTAGACTTCCACGAAAATTTATTTAAAATTTTGTTCATCAATGTGTCCTTCCAGTAATTCAGTACTGCTCCCTTGTGATATGTCCTGATTTGTCGAAAATAGGCGACAATATGTAACATCAAGTTTCATCGATCATTAGTCGTGTCTTCGTGTAAACAATTGAAAGTCTTTTCGAGCTTTCATCCGCGTGATACATTGTGTTGGTAGTATATAACGACCATATTTATGGTATTTTATTGGTTGGACGGCAATCGTCTGTTATGGAGATACTGTCTACTATATATTCTTTCTCGTTCGAATGCATTATGTTCTCAAGAGTACGTGATCCGCTCTTTTTTATTTACCCTTTCAAAATGGGTTCCGTTGCATGCATATGCGAGCAGTCTCTAAAAGCTTAACTTAACCCTCCACAGGGAACCTAGGATATGACACACTTACTGATTTGTTTTCACTGCTTTTATCAAGGTCGGCGCGCCCTTTGGTTTGGCTACGTCAAAAACAGTGTTCTCCAACTTAACTTAGGAGATTTTCTGCGGCCAGAGTACAGTGCTTCGGAACGTGGGCTAATTTACTCCACTAGCGGTATTCAATATTATGCTGCCGTACTTAAATGCAAGTGGACCGACGGAAATCTCAAATATTGGATTGAGTTTCTGTCCATCATCAGCAAATTCATTTAGATTGTAACACTGCATTAGTGTTCCAGGTGAGAACACTTTATTTGATACCAAACATTAATGAGCTTTTACCAAGTGTATTGATTGGTATTTGAAATCGGACTCTCGTTCAATCATAGTGCGGTTCTTAAAACCAACCATGACTTATCTTTTGGAGTGCGGGTAATCGCGATTTCTCGGTAAGATCGAGAATGACCTTTTTTCCTGGTAGCTCGGGTATGTTAGTTTGATGTTGGCTTAGTGATCGAACTGGGAAATTAGATTCCGAACGATTCGTCACCAACCAATATGACAGCCCCAGTATTTGTTGTGGCACAAGACCATGCACTGAAAATGAAGGATCACAACACGAACACGGCACGAGAACGACAAACACAAGTCTTAGTGCAGCGGGTTATGCGTGAGTGTTTGGAAATGCGTCAGTCAGCATAATCTCATTGTGGTTGAAAAATAAGGAACATAGATTCAGTAGATCGCAAAGTACTGACAAGTGTGAACGATATGAATATAGTTTTATGCTTGTTTTATCTGCAAATCGCTAGTAAATCATGGCGTGGATGGATTGTTAGTTGAGAATAGCCGTTTCAGTTCGGGTCGTTTTCTTTCATTATCTTTTATCAAGGGACATTGCTTGCCCCTTATTGCGTGGATAATGTGGCTCCGCAACAATGCGGTTCGCACGGGTAGGTTCCATAATCAAACTTGTCAATCTGGGGGAAAGAGCGATTGGTCAGTTCTGTCTAGGAGTGGA
>JAOXNU020114423.1:0-10509 GCA_028565955.2 Melanoides tuberculata | reverse complement strand
TCTTTATTTTTGTAATTAAAGAGTGTTTATGATTTATTTTGCTACAGATAGATACTTATAAGCTCTAAGAAAATATTGTCATATAAATTTCAAAAACAGTTTATGCAATGGACATAAAACTTAAGTCGTACGTCTATTGCATGAAAAAAAAGTTTTACAAAATTATGTGACACACATTTCCTAAAAAGTATCTGTTCCTAGGAAAACAAATCAGAAACACTTAAACTACAAAGAAAAGCAAAGAATGGTGGAAGTTGTAAAACGTTAACAGATCTATGGTACAGTTACATCTATTAGAGGATGATCAGGGAACATTTGCACAAGTTGGCAGGAAAGCAGGGTACAAAAACCTCGGGTAGAAATGCTTCGTGCAATTTGCATACCCTATAGTGGAAATCCTGCTAATCTAGCATCAGTTTGAGTTTGGTTGAATTTCAAATGTTAAAATAACATTTAATTGAAAACAAGTAATGTTAGAAAAATGCTTTATTTACGTTCTTTTACTGTTAGCGTGAAACATTAACAAAACGCTATTCTAACGTATGAGCAATGTTTGAATAACGTTTTATATACGTTTTTTAAACATTGACACGAAACATTTACAAAACGTAATATTAAGGTTTGGGGAGAAAACATTAGGTTAATGTTTGAAAAACGTTTTGCATACGTTTGTCTAATGTTTGCAGCAAACATTAAGAACACGTCACTTCAATGGGCATGGCAACGTTCGCGCTAACGTTTGCAATTAACGTTAAAAAAACGTCGATTGCAAACCTGAAACAAACGTTAAAAAAACGTTTCCATGCTATCTGGGTAACCTCTATTTTCAGTGATCACGTTTTAAATCCACTCTTTGTCAGAATCAGCAATTTGTTAGATTTAACTCTTAACTTCCCAAAAGCTATGGCTGCCATGCTTTCAGCATGGCAGCCATAGCTTATGGGAAGTTGAGATTTAAGAGGCGATAACTATATTCAAGTTCAAGACTGCTTAAACTTGTCACCTTTTTAATCCAACAATTTGCCAAAATTGACAGTTTGTTGGATTGAAAACATGTTGGCTTCCTACACATTCATCTGTATTCCTCTTTACTCTTTCTGTTATCAGGTAAAACAGACAGAAATACACCCAGCCATTCAAGGCAGAGGAAGCAGTTTTCCTGGAAGCCCATCTCAGCGTCATTATCAGTCTGGAGAAATTCAAAACTGGCTTGCTGATGTGCCTGCCAGCTATAAGACACCTCAAGACGCTGCGAGCAAACCACATCCTATTCCTCATGCTCATGGAGACAGTTTGATGAATATGTCCGCTGGATCACAGAATAGGTGGCAAAGGAGTGTTCAGAGTACTCCATTAGATACGTGTCAAGGGAAGAGTCAGGGTAAAGCAGTGGTAGGTGAAACACAAGTGTCTGCTCAACCACCTGAATTGCCGTACGTTGCCAGCAAAAAGACATCCCCATGGTCTAGTGAAGAAAATAGGGTTGCCTCTAAGCAGGCCACCAGACAGACATCTGGTGTGAAAACCACCTTATCCAGCCAGTTTACCCGACAGTCATCGGACATGAAATTCACTCTGTCTAGCCTATCTGCAGGATTTACCTCAGAAGTGACTGATTCTCCCTCCTCTCCCCAAACTTTGCAGTCGGGAAAGTCAAGGCAGAAACCTGTGAGGCGTACTGGTGATTCAAGCACTGCAGAAATCAACTACCACTTTACCTCTTCAGAGGGGAGTGAGGATAGACGCAGTGCTGGTGGTGTGAGGCTTGTGGCAGGCAGGCAGACCTCAAGGAGTGGAGATTTTAAAATGGTGAAGTCAGCAAATGATGTGAGTGACAGGCATGCAGATGTGCAATTAACAAAATCCAGTGAGTTTGCAGGTGGAGATGCAAAAAGAATCAGATTATCAGAAAGTCCAGATAAGCAGACAAACATGATGAGAAGATTAGGGGGCAATGTTGATGAACATTTTTGTTACAAAGAATTGTACATGGATTCAAGGCCAACAGAAACTGGGCTACCAGCCAGCAATACTGAAAAGGTGGTTGGGAATTTTTTAATGCTCTCCTCAAGAAAAGAATCCAGTACCCTGCAGCAAAGTGCCGACACAGATGAGACTGCATCTAAGAAATCCAGGCATCGTTCCTCTCGTAGCTCAGATCACAAGAGAAACAGTGGCAGCAGGGTACATTTTTCCAGCAGCACAGATGTCAACAGAGGTAGTGCCAGTGCAGGAGATACTGGTAACATGGCTCGGGTTGCCACAGACTCTAGGAGAAGAGAGAGCAGCATGGATGATGATGCCTGTAGTTCATTTGACTACACCAGCAGTTATGGGACTAGCCACCCATCCAGCAGCATGCAAAGCCAGAGCAGTGTAACAGGTGTCAGCAAGAACACTAATCAGTCCAGTGAATCCAAGCATACACGCACAGCTTCCAGAGAAAGAGATACAGAGGCTTCAAGAAGAAGTGGCACAAGTCGTAGGGATAGAAGTCGAGTTCAAGACTGTGAGATTTCTACCCATCAGACTAGTAGTCATGCCACATCCACAGGACCTGACCAGATTATTTATTCACTGCAAGTCACGCCTATAGACCATGTTGAAAAGCATGAGCCACAGGCACACCATAGACTGCAAGGGTTGGTGAACAAAAGCAATGTTGCAAGATTTCAGAGTGCGGGAGCTGCAGGCCAAAGTACTGTACATACTGCTGCAGACCAAAGTACTGTACATGTCGCTGCTCTTGGCAGTACTTGTTCTGTCAGGGCAGGACTGAGAAATAGTCAAAACATTGTGTATGATGATCAAACATTCCCCTATGATGGCACTCGGGTACAAAGGGATGCATCTGAAGCCAGTCATCAGGATGTTGGAGTCAGCAGCCATACCAGGGTAGCTAAGTACCCGGGTGGATTGAGGGGTAGCTCAGTGCCCGAACAGTCATTGTGCTACCCCAGATCTCACCCAGCTACTGTTCAGATGTCGGACTACACTTCACAAGCCATGATGAATGGAATTGAGGGCCAAGCACCTGGAAACTGGTTCTTTACTGCAGCTAATGCTGGTAGACCAGAGAGTGTTGGTGGGAACCAGGAGGGTGGTTATAGCACAGGTGATACCCGGAATATCAGCAGACATCAAAACATGCTGCAGCATAACATCGCGATGCCCACTGATGATGCCCCAGGAGATGATTATTTATCAAATGTTGCTACCACACAGACATGTATGAAAAAAAGCCACACAAATGCTATGCAGTTGACAAGGGGGAATTCTCAGAGTAGGCACCAGTTGTGTGAGGGATCTTCACCCCGTAACTCTCTCAAACAACAAGTATATGATGAGAGTCTCAACTCTAACTTCCAGCAGAAGGAAAAGTCTCCAGCTGGCAAACACCCTGGAAGCCAGGTGTCTCAGAGACCTAGGCAACAGACTGGTGGTGAGATGCATCAGAGGTCTACATCCACCCATCAGGCTGGTGACAAAGTGTCCAGCCAAAGAACTACGAACAGAGTACCCCAAAGGTTTGCAGCCAGAAGGCAGACTGTTGACCAAGGGCAGCAGGTGCTATCCACGAACAAAGTACCCAAAAGGTATGCAGCCACAAAGCAGACAGTTAGCCAAGGGCAGCAAATGCCCTCAACCAGCCAGCAAGCCTCAAGCCTGGAAGTGCAAGAAAGTGACAGTGGTTCCACAGTCCTGCCATCTGAAGTAAGTAAAACTTTTGGCCTGGCCAACATGGTATCAAATACTTCACCCTCTACTGGGCAGACGGTTAGGCTTGGGAGCACACGTGTCCTTCACACATCTCTTGAAAAGGACATCGTTGCTGAAGAACGATATCCTGCCCGTAATCGACAACCTGTTAGGTGTCCTGAACACCCTCAGCTTGCTGGATTGCACATTGCTGAGACTTCTGCTGCCAGCAGTCAAATGAGGACACATGCCAGCAGGTCACTTAGCCCACCCAGCCGAGTTTTTGATATAAGCAATATGGTGCCAAATCCGGGGACAGATGCTACACGTACAGACAACCTTCAGAAGCACCTGGAAGGTGGAGGCGAGGGGGTTGTATCCAGCACTGCAAGAGCAGAGGGATCAAAACCACAGAGGGACATGCTGTTACGCAGAGCCATGGAGAATTCTTTCATCCAGGCCACAACTGGTTTTTGTCTGGGAGCTCCAAAGGGCCAGCAGACCTCATCCCAGCAAAATCCATCTAGCTCTCTGCAGTCCCCCCAGCTGCAGGGCCAAAGTCAGCATGGGTCTCAAGCATTGCAGCATTTTCAGATTGGGGCGGGGATGCTGGCAGCACCCCCGTCCCAATGTGAGGACACTGCTGTGCCTTGCAACAGTGGCATATTAAGAACAAGTGATGCTGATGTTGGCCAGGTGGATATCAGCCGCCTGCAACGTCACACCCCTGAACAGCTGGCTGCCAAACATTTGGTTAGTACACCCAAGAAACCACAGACAGACAGAGAGAGGCAGGGTGGATCCTGGCAGGGAATAAGGATGGCTAAAGATGAGGCTAGCGGGACAAGACCTGGTGCTGACAGATCAAGCCGGAGGGATAAGCCATCAAGCTGGTCAGGGATGTGTCAAGAGAGCTTAGAAGCTGGCCACACTAGTGCTGTGGGTAGAGACCATTCTTCTCCTTGGCTGGCAAAAAATGGGGACCCCAAGAGGAAGGTCAAGAGACGTTTGCCTTGCAGCCATCCAACCAGCAAGTCAGCTGGCACTGATGTGGGTGAGACACATAGATGGGAGCGTCTGCAGCAGCAGCTTACTGGTGACCGGCTGCCACTAGAAGCCAGCATCACCAGGCACGAAGGCTTTGTAAACCAAGTCCAAGAAACTGAATTAAGTGATTTGCGTAATCAGCCTCTTCTGCCTGAAAGCCCTGCTAGTCGCATGTCCACTCCAAGTCAGCGTTGGGCCAGCCTTGTCAGCAAAGGCAGCTCAGGCTATGAAGACAGCTCCTGTCTGCCGTTATGCTCACCTAGACTACAGGAAGCCAGTAGCACCAGCCTGAATGTGACAGACAACAGGTCAGAGAGAAGCGTGCTGTTGAGTGACAGTATGTATTCTTGTGACGGTGTCACGAGCCATTCAGATCTCAGTTTTCCTTTTAACCAGGAACAGGACAATGAGCCGCTATACAGTGTGTCAGAGGTTGAGTTTCGTCAGCGCAGGATTCACAAACAGCGAGTTTGTCAGGGTTCATTAGGGAAAGAGAGGGCACAATGTGGACAAAACCTGTATGATTTCCCAGGTACCTCTGGTCCACCGGACCAGAGGTGCCTTAGAAATCATACAGCTTCAGCAGACAGGCAGCAAGTTGCAACCATGCATGATGAAAATCAGGAACATTTTGAAGATGCCTTAGACATTGAATATGTACACAATGATGAAGATGCAGGTGAGGTTCAGCTTAATGTGTCTCAGAGCAACCACCCTGTTCATGATGGTCTAGAAGACCTAATAGAAAACATGTTCATGCATGCCAGCCCCTCTGAGGTAAATGTATCTGTAGCTCTGCCAAGGACTGTCCCCTCGAAAGAAAGAGAGGGACCAGTGTTTGGCAGAACTACTGATGCATCTCAGGCCCAGCTTGGTGACAGTGGAGTGTTTCTACTACAGCGAGAGAATCATAGAATGAAGTCGATGCAACAAGGAAATGTCAGTCGTAAGGTAGGCATACAAACTTTGTCATCCTGCAAGCCTGTGCAAGAGGAGGGTGTTAGTTACCAGGCAAGCACTCAGGCTATGTCATCTAGCCAGTCTAGTGACAGTGATGTAGGTCACCACCCACACACCTCCCAGGCCATGCCCGTCATTCTCAAATCCCTCTTGAAACACCCCTCCTCCCACATCTGTGATGCCTCAACCTCCTCTGCTACCTCCACTCGCAGGGTCTCCTTTGGTGAGAGTGACATTCGGGTCTTCAGGCCTCGTCCTGAGGAGCACGATGCTGCTTTTGATGATGTCAGTCAGCAACAGGTGGATCCCATAGATGAAGAGAAGCAGGCCGAGTTGTTGAGTGCAATGCCTGAAGGTGGTTTGTCAGTAGATGGTCAGTTTGAAGAGATATGTCATCAACAGGATGAGCCCCAGGATGTTGAGAGGCAGTCTGGAGTACTCAGTCAGAGACCGGAAGCCATGGAAAATCAGTTTGATGCTCAGAGTCATCGCTGTGATGGGCCTTTTGATGAAGTGAGGCAGTGTGAAACACTGAGACAAGAGCTTGAGGAAGGTCCATCTGTGATCAGGCTATTTGGTGCTATAGGCCATCAGCAGGATGGAGCTGAGGATGTAGAAAGGCAGTTTGATGATTTGAGTCAACGACAGGATGGGCCCCTGGACATAGAAAGGAAATTTGAGGAACTGAGCCGTAGGCCTGAAGGACCTCTAGCTGTGGAGAGAGAGTTTGATGAGATCAGCCAGCGGCCAGAGGGACCACTGGCACATAAAGTCAAGCAAAGCGTTAGTCAGACAGAGTCAAAGATGATGGACAGCCAGGAAGATGCATATTTGGTGTATGATAAGGAAACTTGTAAGCTTTTCTGTCAGAAAGGTCATGCTGTTGTAGAGGTGTACTGCGAGAAAGGTGTGAAGAGAAGGTTATTTTGTGTGGAGTGTCAGGAGGAATATCGTATGATTCAGTGTCAGAATGAAGCAGGACAGCCATTGATACCTTTTGGTGAACCTTCTCCAGAATGCAGTCAGTCCATTGTGTCACCAGAGCCACTGACACAGACCAAAGTGCTTCATGAATCAAAGACAGCCACGAATTTGGAGAGGAATCATGTGCAAGCTGACCCACTGAGAGTCTCTAGAGTTACTGATATCCACCAGAGTGACAGTAGACAGCACAGCACCACACAGCAGTGTGAAGTTGTGACTTCTACCTACACTTCAGGAGTTTTGAGGCATCAGTCCATGGTAGATCTGGCTGATCCCCACAGACATGGGAAACAAATGCAGCAGGATGCCATGGACACACAGCCATTTCAATCAAGCAGTGAGCAGCTTGCAATGACAGTTCACACGCTAGAGTCACAATTATCGCTTGGTCCTGCAAATGAGCCACTGCAGTTAACAGGGAATCTACAGGCTCAGCAGCAGTGGACTAGGCATGACAAGTGCAGTACTAGGCTAAAAGAGCAAGTTGTACAAACACATCCAAACAGGGATGGTAGAGAAGAAGTAGTTCATAAACTGAAAGAGCCAGAGAAAGTAGCCAGGGATTGCACAGAGCATCATAGAGAGTACAAGCAGAGTAAAGGCTTTGAAACAAAATCCATACAGCATTTTCAAAATGAGCAAGAGGGAATGTGCAGCATTCCTCAAACTGAGAATGGGGTACCACTGGTACCCCAGCCTGAGTGTAATGAAAGTGCTGTGTGTAGAGATAGTGACAGTCAGTTAAGTAAACTGAGACAGAGTACCTGTCAGCAAGAGTTTGTGACTACTCAGGATATACCAGAGAGCAGTGGAGTTTCGCTCGAGGTCACACGTCCCTTAAAAGGTAAGGCTCCTATTGCTAAGAAAAGAACTCTTGTGCCTGCTTCTAAAACTGGCCAGTCAGCTGTGACACAGGCTAGGGAGGGGAGAGTGAAAATGGAGGATGTTGGATCAAGGCAGCCATCCAGAGAACCTTTCCATACAGCTTCACAGGGAATGGGAAAAAGTAACCCAGCAGTAACAGAGCCTGGTCAGACTGTGCAGTATGCAACACTGTCGGCTGGAAAGGCTGACACAAGAACAACACAGGCAAGTAGAGAAAATCACCAAAGAAAACAACAACCAGAACAGATCATCCCAAGAGTACCACCAACAGAGCAGAGTATCGTAGAAACTATACCACCCAGAGGAGCAGCTAGCAAGAGTACTACGCCATCTACTGATATCATACTTCTCATGCCAACTACTCTTCTTACAGAGAGAAGGCAAGAAACAGCCTTTGAGGACTGTGGTGTTCTTCAAGAAGCATCGTTGCCCCCAGGGGCTGTTCCTCGAATACAGCCACCACAGGAAACTGATAGTATGAGCTACCATATTGGAGAGGCAAACAGAAAAACCCTGCAACAAGGAAGGGACACGTGTCCATCTAAGGATGGAAGGGACAGTACCGGAAGGGCAAGGCAGCAAAAGCAGATTGTCCAGAGAACAGGGCAGCCTGTTGGAGAAGCTATGAGAGCAACACACCGAAGTGAGCACATATGCCGTGAACAACCAGAAAGAGCAAGTTACCAAAGAATGGCTGAGCTGGAGCAGATTGTTCCCTTGACAGCAAACCCTCCTGGAGAAGTTTACAGGAGAACACAGGCAGATGGGCTGCTTACCTGTACATCAGAAGAGTCTGTCCAAAGGAATGGCATTAGAGCAAGGTATCCAAAACAGACTGCTTCAAGTACTACCGAATCTAGTGAAAGTTCAGTTCTTAGATCCAGTGAAGACAGTTATGCTGTTCCTGACAGATTGCAACCCTCTGATGAAGCTAACAAAAGAAGAACCCAGCCAGGTGGGCTGACCCCTCGCAAGACAACACAGCCATTAAGAGCAGGACAACCTGCACTGATTGCCTCTGGAACACCGGAGTCCAGTGAAGACAGTTACTTTGTTCCTAGAAAGACACAGCCTACTACAGAGGCTAACCTAAGATCACTACATGGATCAGTTGCCTATAGAACATCGAGTGAAGGCAGTTATTTTAGAACAGTGCTACAGCATGGAGAGACTTTCTACAGCACAGCGCAGCCAAGGGCAGAGAGTCCATCAACAGAATCTGGAAGAGACAGTTACTCCACTTTTTCTGGAGAGAACCAGCAAAGAACAGTTGCACCTGACAAAGTTCCTCCTAGAGAAGCACAATCAAGAGCAGTTAATTACCCAACTGATTCTTTAGAAGACAGCTACTCAAGTTCATCACGAGAAAGTTACCCAAGAACATGGCAGCCAGACCAGGCTGGTCCCAGAATAATGCAGCACAGTCCAGAGAGTGAGTCACACAGCCAGCAGCAGCAGTGGGGGAACAATTGGGGAAAAGAGGACAGCATAAGTAGTGTCAGCCATTTGTTTCGGAATAGTAGTATCATGCATATGAAGCAGGACAGTGTTGGTAGCACCAGTCAAGAAGTCCTTAGGCACCACCCATACAGCCCTACTGGCCATGACTATAGCCAGCAAGGTGGTATGGGGGCCCATGAACTTCAACAATCTGTCAGCCACACCAGCAGTCTGCCTTTTACACCTTCAAATGTGGAAAGTTTCTTCAATGCTAGACCTTCAGACAGCCACTTTCTGATTGGTAAGAGTGGTTCTGAAATAACCAACGATGGCAGTGATTTGGGTGCCAAGCAGTCTGAAACCAAGACACCAATAAGGAAGCATATGCTCCAGCACCACCCACAGCAAACAGGTGCCAAGATTCGAGCAGCCCAAAGCTGCATCCCAACTGGTGCCAAGCAGTCAGATGTGACACCTTTAACGCCAAGCAGATCCAATGTTCCATCAGTTGGTAGTAGTGATCGTGCAGCTAGTGACTCTCTAACGGTCATTACTAACATCAAGTCAGATTCTAAGCATTCAGGTCTTGTATCAGCAACGTCTTTGGTGTCAGAGGCATCAAATGTCACTCCATCATCAGTTGCTTCAGCTGCATCGTCAGCTGCTTCACCATCAGGGACATCTGACAACTCTTCAGTCACTGATGATGCCTCCGATTCTTCTGCAGAAAGTGGTTCTGAATCTGCTGATTCCTCCAAAGTGACTTCTACTGACACTGACACTTCTGCTGGTTTGCAGAACATAAAAGGTGCATCTAGTTTAGACAAGGCTAAGGATAAAACGGGAAATAATCCATGGAGAGTCAGCAGACATCATCATGCCATACAAACGTGTGGAATTATGATGTCTACTGACTCTCCAGGATATGAGGTCTTACCAAAAGAGTTGTCATTAACTCGCGATGGTTCTGGGGGCAGTTTGGTGAATACCTCAGCAAACGCTGCACTGAGTCGCAGTCGGACATTTTCTGAAACCAGTTGCACTGCTTCTGATGGGGTCCTTTGTCATGTTTTGCAACAGCAGGACTTACGAGACAGATCTAGGAACACTGTATGCTATACTGTGCCAAAACCAGACACAGGTTTTGCCTCTAGGAACAAAGCTCGAGACTTTCACAGTTTCCAGAGCCAAGGTGCACTCAGGCAGAATCAGCTTTCAGTCAGGCATAGCACAGTTGCAGACGTACCCACTGCCAGGTATGCATCAGTGCCAGCATTGTCGACTGACAGTATGGTGGCTTCTTCAGGGGCTGATGATAATCTCAAGGTGATGGCAATGCCACCTGAAGTTTTTCAGGAGCTGGTGGTCAGACGGAAACCCAATGCTTTCTTTAAACCTATACGCACAGATTAACTTTTAATGTCATAATCCATTCCATTTCATACAGGCTTTTACGAGGTGTGGGTCTGTGTCAGCATTGTCCATAGACAAATG
>JAOXNU020113328.1:0-10512 GCA_028565955.2 Melanoides tuberculata | reverse complement strand
CCAGTTGATATGTATTTCTACCCATTTCCTCTGAACCACACACAGGACATTTGAAAAAAAACTTAATCGAAAAATTGATGGAAAACCGTAATGGGTACAAATCATGGAATGCATGCAGGTGAAAATTGCAGATTCAAGTAGTTTCACAGGATAATTTGCACGAATTTTGTTACGACAGTCGTGGATTAGAAACCCTCAGAAGCAGTTACCTCCTTTGATCGTTTGTTAAACACGTAAGCATTCCTTCTGTTATTTAGTCGTTGGGAGGCTGGCGAAGGCAAGCATTCGTCAGTGCCAGAGCACTGATGGCGTCACCAAGCTTGGATGGAACGTCTGCAACCTGACTGCCTAATCCGATGAGTGAGGCAATCAAAACAAACTACTGCACTCGGGCTACGAGAATAAACATTTTTAACAACACTAGCAACTACCTCTCTTATTCGTTTGTTAAAGACGTAAGCATTCTTTGTGCTCCTCCCCCTTCAAATACGGAATACGAGAATGCGAATTATCTTGACTATTTTCCTCCAAACTTGACGACCATTTATGCATACGCGTTTTGCCAATTTCATTGTCTCTCTTCCTTCCCAAAACCTAGATTCGCCCTAGTAAACAGATGGTGATCGTGGATGTCCCTAAACCTTTCGAACTACCCGACGGCACTCCATCATTTAAGAATTACACTGGTTGTCGAGAAAATAGATATACCACTGCTGAAAAGGCTAGCAAAAACCGCATTTATCCCGCAGTGAATACCTTGCATTATTGGAATTGCCCACCTAACTTCTCTACCAAGGACCTACGCGACATATTTGTGGAGTGTGGTGCTGAACCACCAGTGTAAGTGTGTTCTATAAGAGCAGTTTGATTTCGTGTGTCATTTATGCGACTCTTCACGTTTAGTAGTGTATCAGGTCCAATAATGGGATTCAGTATGTCGTTGTTGAGAATTCGATTTCAATCATTAGGACGAACAAACCAAACATTCGACAACGGTCATCTTCCAGTGAGAAATCGTTTGCCAACTGCCTGTGCAACAATGCATACATCCGTGTCCATTCCTTTCGTTTGTCAATTTGTAGTCGAATCGCCGCATTTCCCAGTACGAGCGAGAGGTCATCATCCGGTTTGGTTGAATGGAGTACAACAGCGGATGCAGTGGCAGCATTGGCATTTGCTAACCACTATTCCATCCCTTACCCGGAAGGCCGCTTTCCGTTCATTTTGAAACTGTCTTTTTCGAATACCCCAGCACAGGAGCGTGGACACACCAGCGCTCCGCCTCGACGTTCGGGTACGCAGACTGCGAAAAAGCCTATCGGTGCATCCGGTGATGATGAGGAGTATCGCTAACCATCCATAACACTAACCCGTAACAGCCATGTGGTATGTGAGCTACCGTTTTCATTCAGCCTTTTCTAACATTTCAGTAACCAAGCTTACCCCATAACCACCTTCCTCACGGCTCATAGGCGCACTCCGTTCAGCTCCACTTAACCCTCGCCTTTCTCATTAGTTCTCATTTGAGTCACTTCTAACTAGCTATCAGGTGACAGCTTATCATGCCACCACGGATTGGCCAGTTGTAGTGGGGGTATTGCATGTGCTCATTAGGGGAAAGTGATGGTATCAAGTGGGTCAATACGGCTTAGCGATTGTGCGCGATTCCGGGAATTTTGCACTATGGTACACTTATCTACCCAGTGATAATAATATGGTAAGTTGCAACTGAACTAGCATCACTTGATAATCATAATTGTTCAGGTACCAGTGATACACTGATCAAATCAACCAGTATAAACCATCGGTCAATACTACTCCATTCACCCACTGTCTTGCGAACCAAACGACATTTGTTAATTTCGTTAACCCAAACACAGATGTCATCTTCTCTGGTGATGAAATGTTTGCAATCCAACTGCCCAGCTCGGCAAACAAGGAAACAACGAGTAACCACTCCCGAGCTACGAGAAGGAACATTACTCTCGATCTTACTATCAACATTCTTACTAACAACCGCAATTTATGGAGTTGCTTAAACCCTCAGCCACCAAAACCAGTTTCATCTCTATCAGCTTCATTGACCTAATCGACTAGGACTAGTGAAAACGCTAGAAGTGAAAGTCTCCATAAATAGAGTGATCAAAGGCCACTAATCACCTACGATTCAGTAAAAGGGAACGAAGAATCTATCTGACTGACCCATCCGATCGCACAAGTTCTCACTGGAGAGACGACTAAATGATTATTATATCCCGTGTCTCCAAAACATGCACCCAGTAATTCCTTTCCGCTCTTCAACTAGTGTGTCGACTAATTCGTGCATTAGTTTTCAATGGCTGGTGATTCGGTGTATGGCGCCCATACGCCTCGATCGGAGCAGCAGACTGAACGGTGTAAAAGCTCTGTGTGAAGAGGTGTAAAGCATTAGTTAGCCTTATTTGCGACGTCGAAGGTGACTTCGCCTCCGAATTGTATCACGAGAATGATTATCACAAATGCGGTAAGGAACAGTTGCAGATGATCCCTTCGTGACTACCGAACAATGACATATCATGAAAGCACCCATATGGCCTGGTAGTTGTTTTTAGTAGATTTTCGTGTAGCCTATGAAGACATTAAACGAACCAATATAACTGTATAAAGTTGCTCATGGACAATGTCCTGGAGCGTGTACGCTGATTTGTAAATTATCACTGTACTAGTCAGCCTGAACACTACACCATAACTGCTCTCTTTCGGACCTTAATAACGTGCTACCATTTTTGTGGCTACCTTTGCTTAAGACTCAGAGGTGCCACACGTCTTCCCACTGGTTGATTATCGTACCACATACACCACTAGCACAAGATCCCTTCGGCCTATTCACACCGATGTATTGTGCTAATCCGGTACATCTGCATTTTTCCTCTCTCTCCCATTCCATTGCGTAGCAACCACTGTCCGATACAGTTCGACACACAAAGCATCCACCAAGCACCACATGCCTTCTAGTCGCTGACGCAAGATGCACAAAGCTGTACACAACAATCAACGCATCCCAAGCCATTACACGCGACTCATCTTTTCTCCAGCATTTCTTGCTTCCTCACTTATCACGAAGTCTTCTGTTGTTCGTTTTGTAGCCTTCGTCCCATTGATATCTAATTGTGTATGGTCTTAAACATCACGCTTTAAACAATTCCTCGTTATTCATACTAATAAATGTTTCCTTCACGTCCTTCCGGTAGTTGTTTTTCTGAAATCGATCGCGTTTTTGTGCCTTTGTGATCTACATTTGTATTCAAACCATCTCGACCGAACTCCAAAACGAAGATGGTATTAGTAGAAAGTGTATTGAAGCAAGTGATAGTAATTCCATTAACAACTCATTAAAGGACGTGTATAAATAACGCAACGTATGATGCAAATGTATGAAAGGTAGCATGTACCCGGCAGTCTAGATTATGATTATGATGATGATGCTGTTGCTGTTGATTAAGCATTTTTATCTCATGATAAACTCGCCCCCATGAACGTGATGATGAATGTGGTACTCCTAGTGGATGGATGATGGATGTGATGTTGTGACGCAATCCAGTGAGGCTTTGACAGTAGGCCGGGGCTGTATTCATGGGAAACAGATAGATACAGGGCACGAGTCAAACCAAGTAGAAAATCATCACGCCTATAGTTGGATTATCCCATTCACCATAGCTAACAAAACCGGAAACAAATATCACTGAGCGCCACCGCCCTGAGGCCAGAATACAAAGTGACTGTTATGTCGCGTATTCAAACAAGTAGTAGCATTCCTTCAACTATTAGCATTGGTAAACTAATGCCAATTGCCTTAGTTTGGTATTTAATTTACATTTCAACTTTACACCACAGCGAAGTACAGGTTGTGGGTTTTTATGTGCAACCATTAAGACCCTGTTTTCACCGCTGAGTGCTCAACTCATCTACGAGAACAGACACTCATGCGAGAGATAAGTATCAGATATCTTGCGGGCTCCGTGGTGAGGGAGCGATAAACATTAACCGATACAATAGTTTCGGTACCCATTATCAATGGTAGGTGACGCTCATTCACTTTTACCGAGAATAGCAATTATCTTCAACGGCAGTTGCCTTTATACTTACCATAGATTTGTGATGGTGACATACTAATTACTACCGACAGCAGCCAACAACTGGTTCGATGTTTCATGCTTCACTGAATTATGGTTCGCGTCTCGAATTGCATTGGCAAATGAAAGCTTCACGACAAATGGTGATCCCCCTTCAGGGTTATCCACTTCTGTATGATTACAGATCGCAAGCGCCGATAATGCATCCGCTTCTGAATCCCATTCCAATACTCCAGAGGCTGTTCTCCCGTTTGTTTTAGTGTAAGGAATCATTTTCCTGTATTGCAAAAATCAATTGGGCATATTTTTTAATCACTCCGCTGACAAAATCATTGTTGAAAAATAAATACTGTATTTACAAAACGAAAAATAACTCATCAATCCACTACAAAGACGTGAACCGATAAGCTTACTTTCAGTCGGTGTATCTTGCTCAAGATGAGTTTGTGATATGGAAAAATCTGATGTCGAATATGCTACGTTTATTGTACAAAAACAAGGAAGGAAACATCTCTAAGGCAAATCATGGGACTCATGATGAGCTGTTGTTTTCCTTACCCTAGAGTAGCAGTTGGTCGCTAAGTGCTTTGTTACTGCTTTCCTCGACAGGAGCGCCTACAGATAGGGCTGTTCTGCGACTTTTGCCAGTTCTGTGTCTACGTTTACTACGATAAACATTCCGCACCACATTTCTATCAAATGGGACTGATGATATTTATCAGTCAATCGCGAGTTACGTGAATCTGATTTAACTCGTTCGAGCAAATTGGGTCGAATGTATGTTGTTACCGTTTAAACAGAGGCGGAATGTCTGTTAATGGAACTAGAAAACAGACGTTTGATGTGCAATATAAGTAATAGGTGGAAAACGATAGGTAGTCAATCATTGAATGATGCACCGGTGGTCCCTAGCCAATTACATTATCATATTCTCTCATCAAACCATACTTTTCACAAGCCAATACTCTTTATATCAAACGTTGGTTTTGTGACTGTTGTGTCATCGGCCAGAATCACATTGTCTTGAGGCCTGATTCTCAACAGCTTCACTACATGTAGACTCACTTGGGAATGGGTGCTCCGGCATTCAGAAACAGGCTTTGCATATCAGAAAACTGAGCCATTGATGGGCAATTCCAGTAGTGCAAAGCTTTTGAAGGCCGAAACTTCCTGTTTTTACGGGCATGTGCAGGGGTGTTGTATCGATTGTTGCGGCATCGAAAAAAATCTTTGAACGAAGGCGAACCATCTGGCAGGGTGTACGGGTGAGAAACCTCTAACAGCTCTCCCTGCTTACTTGGATAAATCTGAATGAAAACAATCAAAATAAAGTAAATCAACCAAATCATTCTAAAATCCTAGCATAAACGTTTTCCTTGAATCAATAACGTGTGTATTATGTTTTGATGTGACCAATAAGTGCATTATTTTTGTATTAAGAATATAGCTGAATTTGAAATTCTGCGCCCTTTTGATTGGCTGCAATACACATACTTTCTTTATTCGTATGAGCACACTATGAGAGGGCTGTATGGTATTGATGTTTCCTTGACGTATTGAACGACGTTAAATGGGTTAGAGAACTCTTGGAAAATGAAAACAGTCGATGATGTGATCATTGGCGTCAAATATTCGTGACAAAGCAGTGGTCTTTGTTGAACCTCATTATTCCTTTATGAGGATGGTTGAATGTTTTCCGAGGGAAATATAAGCTTTCTGTTCCCAAAAGTCTATGGAATACAAATTAAAAGGCACAAGCTAAGCATAGAGCAATGACGTGAACGTCCGTTCTTGTAGCTTGTTTTACTTGCTTTGTTCGTCGGACTGGCAAGTGTGGTAATAGCATCAATGTTTGTCTCATGATGATGACGTCACCAAGTCTAGTGACGAAACTTTTGCAACTCGACTATCCAGCCCGGCAAACAAACCAAGCACAGCAAGGTAAACGACACACATCAGTGGAATGAAATGAAACCGACGAAAATTGATGATACATGCTAGAAAAACTAATGAATTACTTTGCGTCGAAATACATGTAACGCTGCGATCAGAATTGCACTCTAACCGCGAAGCCTAACTTGACGTGAATAGCCAGTATGGTGTGTTCACATATTCCCCTCAATTTCGGTTTTGGCAACTGTGAATCAAATGCAAAGGCATTGCGGTTGGTTGCTGTCTCAAAGCAGAAAACACCAATAAAATATATAACATACAGCAAGAAGTGCTGTGACGATAGAAAGTAAAAGAACGCAACAGTGTATGACGCGCCATGGACTAAAAGCATCCTGCGGATGCCAGATACGTAGCCTAAATCGGCATACGTTAATTGATTGGGTGTTGAAAGCTTCCATTCCCATTTGGCAAATCATCGGTCGACCACTACGCTTCTTCCTTCATCTTCTGCCCACATCCACGAATCATGCTCTCCCAACTAGGCTACTACGAAACGTGCGCGATACATGACCCAATCAATGTGGTCGTTGACGCTCAACCACGACTGCCTAACCCCTACGCTTAATCTCAGCGTGGTTTATCCGGTTTACAAATAAGACTCATGCAGCGTTACGTAGGCAACAGGGACCGAACACCATAAACCACGCACATTTTGGCGCATAGCGACCACGCCTTCACATCGTACAGATGGACGGGAAGTACGGCCATAGCATGTGCCCCCTCCATCACGGACACGCGGAAATCGCCTGAATACTAACGATGACTATACCCAAAGACTCATCCATTATGACCAGGTTCGGCATTGTACCGATCCAACCTTGTACAATCACTTTGATCTTTGAAGGTGCAAAGCATTTCATATGTTGCTACAAGCTCAACAGCGCCTTTCGGAATAGTCTTTGGTTGGTCACACTTAGCAGAACAATCATCGTTCCTTTCCTTGACCTAAAGATGGTATTTGACTCAGTCTAACGCGATAAACTTTGGAACTTATTTTCTCTGTATGGAGTTCGAGATAGATTTGTTACCGTTCTTCGTTCTTTTTATGCACAAAGCCGTAGTCGTGTTCGTGCCTATCATACGCGGAGTGATGTACGTCAACGTTGCCTTCCGCCGTCATTCTCGTTTAACTTCGCGATGGAGACAAGTTACGCAACCGTTTAGACGAGCTTAGCATAAACGTGGCGGCATATGAAGTGCGTTTTTCACCTTTGAAGTGCAAAATGCTTGTTCAGAAATGGGTCGGCACGGTGCCGACCATGGTTATTAAGGATGAGCCTGTAGGTTTGGTAGATAAGCTTACTCATTTGGGAAGTCGTATCTCTCTCAGTTCCGTTCAGTTTTAACAACCGTGAACTAGGTGCTGCGATACTTCGGTTCTGGTTGCTGCTTTTAACCAGACAAACCAAGCAATAGATCAAACAGTGAAAATAAGAGAAGAACAGGGTAAAGCAAAGTGGGTTAGCAAAACATCCAGATTGAAATAAGAGAGAAAATACACGAACGCCATTGTGTGTGACACTGTGCCATCTCACCTAACGTGTCTAACCACGCACTTGGAACATCCTTCGGGTGCCAGCCACGAAGCCTAGTTCTACCCACGTGGCTCAGTCAGGCTGTCAGGGCCTCCAACCCTTTCTGCCACGTAAATCACTGACCTCCGCGTTCCCTTCATTACCCCATTTCTGCCTCCACGAACATTGCACGCCGAGTTAGCCTTCCAGGAGACATGCGCGACACATGTCCGAGCCAACGCAACCGTTGACGGTCAACTACCTGATCTACGGCTGTCATGGCTGCCAAGCACTCTATGCTTAACCGCAGCATTCCTTATCCGGTTCTCCCATCGCATTCGTGCAATGCTACGTAGACAGCGGTGATCGAACACCATCAACCGAAGCACATCCTCAGCACGTAGAGGCCACGTCTCTGATCCATACAGAAGAACAGGCCGTACCGCCGCAATATGCACTCGGCCCATGACTAACAAACGGATATCTGGTCGGCGCTATAGATGATTCAGATTGGTAAACGCCAAACGAGCCTTCTGAATTTGCACCGACACTCTGTCCGTTATAGATCCACCGAGTTTGATAAAACTACCGAAATAAGTAAACTTATCTACCAATTTGACTGGCTCACTCATAATCGCCAGGTTCGGCATCGCACAGAAGGTGCAAAACGCGTTCCATATGTTGCGGCATTTTTGCTAAGCTAGTCTAGAAACTGTTCCAATTTATGTCTATCTTCATTTACCGGCGCGATGTCGTCCCCGTATTCTATGTCGGTCATACAATGTAGGGTGACTGCGAACATAAAAAATTAATGCACAAGATGAATGAAAAATTTCAATTTGAGTTGAGGGAGAAATGTAAGATGACGAGTGGGTGCAATACTACACCATCTCACCTAAATTTGCCAACTATTCAGTTAGAGCTTCCTTCAGATACAAACAGGGAAATCCATTTTGTCTCATGTGCTGCAGTCGGAGATGAGCTGTTGGGAAAGTTGATTGCAAAATTCTATTTGTTCGTGGTTCGAAAGTTTTCCTTTTTGACCCGTTTGATTATATTCCGTTTCCATTTGACTGCAAATGAAAACTCACCCTAAACGCGCGCGTAGCCTTGGTGATTGTTCTATCCTTTTCTCACACTGAATGATTTGCGCAATTTTCTTCTGTCGGTTAAATTGGGACCTGACTCGTATTGTATCATCGACTGTTTGAACGGATATGTTTACCCCTCATTCAAAAGGGATCTCAATCGACCAACAGTTCGAAGGTATCATTATATCCAAATTGAAAAGTCCCACCGTTAGCTTTCTTCGTATGCTTGCAAAATGTTTGTCCAACTCCAGCTTGTTCAATGCTATTCCATAATTCCTCTCCTATTTCTAAGTTGGTAAGGCAGGAAATCAAATGAACCGGAAAACGAATAATCGAGAACAACTTTGCTTATCACTTCATGTTGTCGTAATTTGTTTCGACGGAATATTTGAAATGTTGCTTTTGGAATGACTTCTCTGCTAAATATGAAAGGTATTTGCTATACTGGGCTTTTGTTACAATGCAATATTTTGCTTACAATGCTGAACATCAAGAGGTGAGATGAAAAAATTCCTTCAAATCAAAATACAAAACTACTGCTGTTGCTACAGTAAATCAATTCATGTAAAATAGAATGTTCATTCCTGTCTTCAATCGCATATTGTTGGCTGGAAACTAAAATCCTTCGGTAAGCGAATTCGGATGAAGAACCTTGATCAAAATCTCATATTCATATTGACTATACTAATCACACTGGTGGCTACATGAGTTTCACCTCGTTTTGGTTACAATTTGCGTTTTAGCTTCCGGATAAACAATAAATGGATGAAGCAATATTTATTTTGGTCCTATAGATTTTGGTTTATTTCTATTGGCAACCATGCAACTTTTCGTTTGGGATGCAATCTAAAATTTTGTTTCGCTTACCGCGACGTTTCTTTCATTTACCAAGAAGTATCTAAGTTAAATACTTTCTGAGAAAAATGATAAAAAAACACTCTGCAAATGACATAGAGGATAACAAATCTTGGTAAACACGAATATAGATAGTATAGGTGTATGCGCAGATTATTTATCGCCTGACCGAAAATGCCATTCATTAACGTACATCAGTTCAAGGCTAACATAAATTTGGGAATATCTATCGCGGCAAACCTGGTAACTGAGATACTGTCAGCTAATGTGCCTGTTCTGATGCAAAGCGGACCACGTTAAATTGCAACAGAATCGGTCAGTTTGAGATGAAAGCGTGTTACGTTGTTAAAGAGTTCAGTAACTGGGTCATTGAAAAGTCTGATCCTACCATGCCGCAGTTAGTGATGAGTAGTACACATTGGTTGAATGTGAGAGTGACTGGGCGCAAAATCAAACCGGATAATGTCGCTTAATCCTATCTAATCATTTTCTTATTTTTAGCCTAAACGACAAACAAAATCGACCAGGCGAATTAATAAATCAACATCCGCAGAGTCGGCTGACGATGCAGCCTCTTGGCCCATTGAGCGACCACGTGATATGCAAATGCAGCTGATGAAACAAAGCTATTCGGATTTCAATTACCTCGGCAGTCTTTATACATCAGAATGTAAGTAAAACTATAGTTTAAAGATGCTACTCCACTCCTTGCGTATTTTGAGCACCGGAATTTGATTATTATGAGAAAAACTGTTACTTGAGAGTACCGAGAAACAACGGAGCTTCACGATAAGATAGACTTCTTAATGAAGTATGTGTTAAAATTAATTGAGCGATCCATGAAACTCAGCCGATGGATAAGCATTGGTTTATAGCCATATTTTTCAATCCATAATTTCAGGACTGGATGTGGTGAAAAGTTCTCACTACTTAGAAGAGAATGTTGGTTTGCGTAGCTCGGTCGAGCCACCTTGTTCTACTTACTTT
>JAOXNU020112229.1:0-10523 GCA_028565955.2 Melanoides tuberculata | reverse complement strand
AAACGCGCATAGGGGAAGCATCATGTTTTGCCTCCACGAACATGACTACTTAGGGTTGAATAACCTTGTGCTTCAGCTTAGATTGTGTTCTTTGTTTTACGTGCACCATATACAGCAGGGCACGATGGACGAGCCAAAGCGGTCGGAGCGTGCATTGGGCATCAGACAATCCAAACGTCAAATCTGGTTTTGAGATAACAATATAGTTCACAACTGTCAGCAAGCAACATTTTGAGTAGTACTAATCACTAATGATTCTTAATGTGGTCAATATTCTTATCTTTGCGAACTAACTGAGTATCATGTTCTAGATTAACTTTTTTCATTTGCTATTTAGGGGCAGATTAGCCATCAATCCGTTTGTCGGAGCATGCATAATCTCTTCACATAACGTTACATTCTATAGACCTTTGTGAGCAGTAAGCAAAAAATTTCTACCAGAAATAATCTCTTCCCTAACGCACTGGAATCTCATAAGACAAATAAGCTTACAGTATTGCAGTACAGTGCACAATTAGAGTAACGCTGAGTGTTTTCATCTTTTTCAACTTACGCTCCTACCCAGTCCGTTCAGGGTCATCGAAATTCTACGTGAAAAATCCTTTTTCCCAAAACTTATTTACTTTAGCGGAAAGAAGAATATTGCTACATGAAGCTCGGATAAGCTACTTCGTTCTACTTGCTTTCCACTTCGAGCTTGGCATTTAGAATGCAGACATTTCATCACCAACCGTGGCGGCGTCTTCAGTGCCTTCTGTCTAGAGAATGCTCAAGAATGTCGTTCCGGTTAAACTAGTTCTCCCCGAATTAAAGTTTGTGACTTTCGTCCTTCGGTTTGAGATTCTGAATCGCGTTGAGCGGAGTTGATTGTCTGGTTATACTTTCCAGCCTTCAATGAATTGTTTTGCATAGATTGATTCCTCTTATGTAGCGGTGGCTACACGTGATCTGAATCAATGCATCGATTGATCGCAACAACACAAAATCAATCAATATACGCAAGACAATTTTCAAAAGGCTGTTCATCCTAACCGATGAAAATACTCACGCAACAATCTGAAAAGCTCCGGATTTCCCTCAATCGAGGAATGCACGTTATCATTGTCTTCATTTGTTGCCTTTGTATGATAACTGATGAAACCAAATCGAAAGCACTTCTAGTTTGTCTCGTTGTTGAACGGAAATCATATTTGTTGTACCTCAAAGCTCGGTTTTCCACCTCGCGATACCGATTTTTCCATAATACGGATAGGAATGGAAAAAGTCTGATCCAAGACCTCTTTCCATTAGGCTCAACTATCTCAGCATATGGGGCCTAATGAGAATGTTAAAAAAACATCACCAGTGCATATCCTGGCGGAGTCGAAGGATATCCACTGCGAATGATTCCTTACAAGGATAAAACAGCTGTTCAATCTTTCCAAAATTTCACAGTGCAACGTTGCATGTTCATTCTGACTGATGAAAATACTGTCATAACAATCTAACTTTTAATTGTCTTGATTTTTAATTCACCGACGGATACTGTGCTCAGACTCAAAACATATTCTCTGTATTCCGTATGGGTTAGATATGCTTGCTGATGAAAGCAAATGAGGCATGCATTCGCGGAAACATCGAATCGTCTCCAATCGTTTTGTCACGGCACGTTTTAACTAATTGTAATGAATGCATTCATCATGTGTATTGGACGCATCACGCGTGATGAAAAAGCATTCGTTAAATCAGTATGATCCACAACATTGTGATCACGAATTTGGGGGATGAAATTGAAGAGGCACTGCTAACAAGCATGAAACAGCTGTGCAGTACTTCCATTAAATCTCCCATCAAAAGTGATACGTTCATTTCACATGATCAATTTATTTATTACAGTTATGTAATCTCCCACAATAACTTCTCCACATTTTAATCACGTTTTGTGAGTTCATCTCAAACAGACCACTGTTTTGAACACCTCGTGTTTCAGCGCAATGTGAAATGCTTGCTTACAAAGTCCTAACTAGCTAATCGATATCCTCTTGCTTGTGGCCAGCCCCAAGCCTTTATCAGTCATATTGACAGTCGATCATCATTAGCCCACGCTAACAACACTAGCACAAGATAGCTATCCCAATCGACCCAGCTCGGTCATGTTCAAAAGATTATCCACTTTTTCACACATTGTGCATCAATCATAAGCCTGACGAATAAAAAGCACAATTTTCAGCAGTTCACTCTTATTCATTTACAACATTTCATTGATTTTCCCAATCTCTTTTGAACACTTCCACTTCTATATCATAACGGAATATAAAGTGTAATTTATTAACTGGGAAACAAATTGATCAGGAAACAATCGCTTGCCTTGGAATTATGTGAAAACTATGAAAGTTTTGGATTGTTACAACATTTGATTAACGTATTGAATGTATTTCGGCGGAAGGGTAGAGGAATGTGGCATTTGGATTAAAGCAGGCAATGGTGCGCTTATTTTCACCAATTTTATTCTATTCCAATGCCGAAAAAGAGATTTTGACTTATATACAAGCTCTGTGTTCATAGCAATGATGACAATAATAATCATATCAATAGTAATAGCGGAAGTTACCAGACGATCGAGACAATGGTCAGTCACAGGTTGATTTGCATAAGCGCTGAAATAGACTCAGATTTAACTTTTTCAGGATTTGTCAAAACTCGTATTGGCTAGAGGTAAATCAAGTTACGCTGAAGCTCGCTCGTTTCCCACGAACTCCGGTTCACGCCAAGAAGCAAGCAATGAGTTCACAGCTTTGAATCATATCATATTAATTCTTTTACAGTATCAGACTATCAGGCTATCGGATAAGGGTTGCATTGGGTTGAACAAATCTGTGCAAGTAGTGAGCCTATATTTCAGTCGAAATTTTCCAATCCTTATCACAAAATATAAGAAGTACAAAGGAAAATCAGTCTGTACTGCCATTCGCGTTTAGCGTAAATAAGTGAGCAGCCGGCTGCTTCATTCCAATTCATAAATTCGTGAATTCTTCCGCCCAAATAAATTCATCTTTTGATTAAAACGAAACCTCATTGCCTGCATAAGTCATTAAAATACAAACTCAACGGCAAACACGAAGACCAATTTTAGGGAAAATACGCATTTCACCTGATGCATTCGTCAGCCCCCGCACAACCCATTCATGTGTAAGCGAGAATTTGAAATAAAATTTTCACCTACTGGTATATTTATCGGTAGAGTGATTATAGTATCGCATACTTGAAAAACTACCCATGGTTGATTGGTTTTATCAACGACAGAAATGGGCGAAAAATGAAAATGAACACGGTTGAAGCGAATCAGCAGTATCAATCCAATAGAACGTAGTAGCAAACGGATATTCGTAAGCGAACTGGGAAGTTGGTTGAACCAGTACTGTCGCTGACTACGATATTGATCGGTATTATTTTTCGGTGACTTCCATACTCGGCTGTTGTATACTCTTGTACAAATCTTCAATCATGTTTATCATCTGCGAATAAAATTATTGACAACGGCTATGTGACGTGGAAAAATTGAAATCCTTTTAAAAACGTAGAAAAATGATATTTTATCAATGCACGTGGAATAATTTTTGGTGTAGCCTTCTACTCATTGGCAAGAACTAACATGTTTTCATAGGCTCTATTGTGAAAAATTCATGAAAATCACACAGACTTATAATGGGATTTCTGAAAAGTAGAGCTGCCAGTCGCCTGATTTTGTAGCTTCTATCGAAATTTAATTTCCTTGTTCCGTAAAGTGTGACATCTTTGTTTATGTAAACACCAATTTCCTTATTTAGATCATGGATTTGTTTCCCAAGTGACTTGAAAGCAGAAATTTTGGTGCTGGGCAAATCATCAAGTAGGAAGCTTGACAAAATTAGGGTGATAGCACCTCGCTCTTAAGACTACTTGGAGGAAAGGACTGTGGTGAATGTTTAATTCTCACAACGAATGTGTCCTTCCACACCACCCACTTAATAATACTACCACTGTTGCATTCCTTTCACAAATTCGAAGCGCAACTTCATATTACTCTTAGTTGGAATTTTATCACAAATATCGAAATATAACAGCCAATTATTACATTCCTCACGAGAACCTTTTTTCTAACTCCTTGGTTGATCGATGCTGATTGACTGTTGGATAATGTTCACTTGACCAACTAGTGTGCTCACCTCGACAACGACGTGAATTTGACCCACGTAACCCTTGCGCCTACGCAAAGGTGTGAGCGATGGCCAATGATTTTGTTGTTCCAGCTCAAATATGGATGTGCTTGTGACAAATGGATTTGGCTGATCCAAGCATTTCTCAATTAAGCGAATTTTGTTTTGTACATCCTCGATCATGAGACGCGCATGTGCAAACTGTTGCCTGGCATCGACGATGTGAGGTTGGAATGAGGAAAGGTGCATTAAGGGAGAGTTCGGTTGAAGGAAAACGAATACAATTGAGTTAAACTTATGCGTTTCTGTTTGTACCGTGAATAAGACAACCACATTTATGATGCACTATGTTGTGCGGAGCAAAATAAGGCACCGTTAATCTTGAACCACTTAAATTATGGCGCACTCTTCATTATTTATCTCTCCGATGAGGTAAGAAGCGAGCTAGCCACAATAAATATCAACACAAAGTGGGGAGAATAATTGATAATTCAAGCAAACTAGGCGGTCAACTTTCTGGTGAAAGGCTTGCAACGCACTATACGGCTGCTTCACCCTTGTTTTGATCATCCAGTGTTGCCGAGCTAGGCAGTCAAATCGCAACTGTGCCCTCGTCGCGACTGGTGACGAAACACAAAAGGCAAAGCAAACTAACATTTTCTGCGCGAGGCGAAACAACATTTGCATCCCCACTATTGTCCGCGGTGCATGTCAATCCTTCCGACTGGGAATCGAACCCGGGACCCATCAATCGGCAAGTGAAGATTCAGTGCACGGATAATTTCCGTCACCACACACTATTGTGGTCTTATCATCAGATTTACTCTACAAGGTCGAGAAAAGTTAATATTGTTTTGAGTAAACACCAGAAGGTTGCTAGAACAGTGATATAATGTGATCTGTGATGGAATGATACCTGAATAACAATGGAGCGTTGTACACGGAATAGCTAAAGTTTATTTAGATCTTCGAAGTTGACCTGGTGTACAAAACCGTGCGCAGAAATATAGACAACAAAAAACAAGAAAGATGTCAGATAGGTCTCCAGATGCAATCGTACACTTCAGCTCATACATTCCTACATACCTACCTGCATATATGCATACATACATGCGTACATACATACACTTTTGTGGAGAAAAATTGCGCATCGTTTGATTGTCAAGAGTAAGTGACACGCATTCGACGTAAGAGAATAAGATAAAAGAGATGTTCAAACAATTCTTGCCCAACATGCTTCAAACAATGTGATCGAGTAACAATTTGTGAATTGATCATTGCGTTCAACGATAACGGTTTACACTAGTCAAACCTTTGCTCTTCCTTTGTTTGATTTAGGAATTCACTCGAAATGTTCTCGTGATAAGCCCACATAGACCAAAGCAATCTTCAGGATTGTATGTTCTAAGTTTGATTTGACGTCCGATACTAGTCACAAGCAAAATTGTGGAGTCAAAAGGAAAGAATAAAAAGCTTGATGCCGATAGTTTTCAGTCAGATAATTTGTTTTCTTCCGTAACAGAAATTCGTCAAAATTCAGCACAAAACGTGATGAGGTACCAGTCATGGGGGACTAGGTCTCCTGATTCGTTAATCGTGCCCCAGATAGGTTTGTTCGACGTTGTCCGTTGTTGAATTTTGTGCGATCCGCTACGTTAGCTTTCTTCTCCAGGAATGTATCTACCGGTCTATCAATCTATCACATGTCATTTGACTCTTTACAGCTGTACAAATGCGCGTAAAAAGATAAACTTGTAATAAAAATCGCAAACTGCTCTAGATGTCACTGCTACGTATGAACAAACGTATAACTGTTCGAATTCAGTTCTCAATACAGCGGTCACGCAGCTATACAATTGCTTCCATACGATTCGTGTCATTGGGTAAGCATAATCTAATCCGGGCCAACGCCGTATTCAGTCCCATCGTATTCGGTACTCAGCCAATGAAATGAAATTGCACGCATAATCTTACTTCGCAAACCAAACACAGCCCTTTGAAGATGATTATTTTACGTACTTTGATCGTCTTCACGGACCGATAGCTAACTGCGTGTTTACAGTTGCGTAAGGGCCCATTAAGGTAGCTCAAACTACGATGGCAATTGGAAGAATCATTTCAATTCTGAAATATATCTGGCACTCTCGGTTGTTATAGACAAACAAAAGTGGTTCTCATAAAAATGACAGACGTTTGCCATGTGTCTAACCAATGATAGGAGCTCTTAAATCCTATTCTCCATGAATTTACTGCAGTTTGCGATTCCAAACGATATACAATTAGGCAATGTCAATCCCACACACATGCGCACACACCAATGATCACATTTATTATTCCAACAGATATGAAACTCACAGTTGTGCAGATGTCATGTCAATTTGCTTTGCCTCATACATCTGGTTCCCGTCTATGATCAATTTCTCAACTTTTTGCGCACAACAATGTAGGATGTTGTTCAGCATTCGCACATACGTCATCAGTGAACCCTAAATAAGGAGACGGTGGCTGACATCGTTTCATACACGCATCATACAAATAAAAAAAATTGATGACCGCGGTTGCGGCTTTACATTTAGTTTGACGCCACATCTTCAATTGGCTGCGACAATATTAAACGGCTTTATTTCATTGATCATCAGTTGTATACATTATATTTCATAAATTACTATTCACCGTGTACCTGAGCATCCATCATTGATGCATTCCTCACTCATCCAATACGATGGAATTCACACCGCTTTGCAGAAATAAACTATAAAAAGCACGACGGTTTCAACCAAATTTTCTTTGTTACTAACAATAAAAATAAGTAGTTTCATTCGTATATAAGGGACATGGAACCATACGTTATTTTTCAAATTCGTGGGATGATCTGAAGAGGACTGGCCGAAAAATACAATTGCAAATAGGATCCTTCCCCCAGAAAAACGGACGCAAGCAAGCACAGCGCATCGCCATTGCATGAGGTGTAATGGAATCGAAAGGAACTCCAGCTCGTGTCTTGATCAATCTTTCACCGAGAAATTGTAAGGCAGTATGGTCTTGGATACCTGGATACCATCCGAAACGTTCACACTACTCACAAAAATTTAAAGTTCTGATGTAACAAATATATAACCTAGCATCAATGAAACGCCTGGTTCTGTTGGTTTTGAGATTGCTAGCTTTGTGGTTTCACTGAGATAGATTTTGTATCTTTATAGGCCTTCATCATCGTTGAAATGCAAGAGTGAAACGTTCACTTGTCGGCGATAATCACATAATCTGCGGGTTATTTGTTCGTTTTCACTACAAAACCTTTCATTGCAACGATATCAGTTAGTCAATGTCTTAAAGAGCGTGACGACTACGTGAGGACGCTGTTTCTTTGATGAGCTTGAACACGCATGTACGAACTGCACGAGGTAGCTTGCAAACAGATTAATCTTGATTACATGAGTGATTATTCTCGTCGGTTGCACCATAAGTGTGACAGTAAACCTGCTATCCAAATGCAAAGAGTACTCAAACGCACTAGCAAAACACGCCGCTATACTGATAAGGCAATAATAAAGTGGAGAGCATTGTTAAATGACAACTTGATCACATGCGTAACTCTGATTAGGCGACCTACCTGACGAATAAATTTCGGAACCCTCGGATCTTCGTGTTCCTGCCAAATAGCGTGTTCCAGCTGGGTAACTTTGTTCCACTCCACTTGTGTATCTGGCATCTTTTCCCAATCACTAATCTCTGACTGTGTAGAAAAGAACACTTATGAATTGCGTCGTAAAGGTTATGGGTTAATGTATGCACTGTAGAGTTGGAAAATCAATTTGTACATAGTTTCAAAGTAAATATTATTAGACGGAATAGCGAGGAGTCAAAATTCATTTATCGCTTGTTCTCTTCTCATTGCCATCATGCGTGCACAATTTACCAGTCGATTTGCGAATTTCACGATTCTGACTAACGAGATGACCATTTCAAACTCACTAATGATTACAACCGAATAATTTGATTTTTTGTTTTTAACAACTGACATTAGGGAAACATAAATGCAGTTTATACAAACAACAAAATAATATCAACTAGTATGGTTGAGTACACAACCAAGTAGGTCGACTTCAAGGGGAAGTTTTACGCACCGGTTCGAGACGCGACAACAGCTTGATGAAAAGTAATCCTTCAAAGTTATTTACAAAATACCTTGGAACTTGCCCAAGCAACGAGTGAAGCATTAAGTTTTATTGGCCATCGAGTTGGAGTGAACAATCAAAGATAATTATGTGATTTTCATACACGGTGATGCAACGCTTGCAGCCTGTCTGTCCAGCTAAAAATATACCACAGCTCAGCTACGTGGACGGATGTTCAAGTCATGGATATCACAAAGCTTTTGCGTTTGTGCACATTGCGATGGCATTGCACAATTCCGATAATAAAACGTTCATGGAAGAATCTTTGGAGACTTGTGTATTTTCATGATTTAATCTGACATTAATTCACAAGCTACTTAGCCTCTGTGGGCAGAGTAGGTGGATCGAATTTGGAGCACATCAGCTTGAAGCCAAATTACAGTGACGTATGACGACAGCGATGAACCAACGCAATGTTACGCGGCGGGAAGATGAAACCAGTCCTGCGCTGATTGTCTATCGGTAGTCAAAGTCGTTTACTGCCAATCCTTTGGTGGCAATTTGTATCCCTGGCGGAATCTATATTTATGCACGTTGGATAAAAAGTTGTTGTAGAGCCTAATTTACACGCTCACTTCGCGTGATGAAATCATAATCTAATAATAAATACCCAGTGTTGGATTATATGGGCTGTCTGATCCGGTTCGAGACAGCTGCTACTCAGAATGATTGACTTCCTGACATGAGAACAGCTGTACTGTGTTTGAGATTATTCTTCTACCTTACCAAATCCTCATTTTGTATGCTGAAGTCATTCCTTATCATCACGTGACATATTCATAGATTGAACTCTTATACACTGCAGATTTTCAAATGCTCTAAATGAGCACGCATGCAACGACGTACACATTCCATTTATGAACACCGGAACTAACCAATGCGTGGTTGAGGTTGTTGGAATTGTCCCCACTCCAGCTGTGATACATTCAAACAGCAAACAAAACGGGAACCGGAAACAGGTACATGAACGGAGTATTGCTGGGCAAGTTTACTTTCAACAGTTTCGTCAATTAGCGTCCGCTTTAGCTGTTTTAACAACAAGGTTAGAGATGCCATTTTGTATAGTTACTTTAATCCTTCGATTGCGTCAATTGCATCTATCAGATTACTGATAACGTTCCATCCATGTTATCCGTGATTATCAGCAGATCTCATCATATGACTACTTTAAATGAGTACTAGCTCACAACACGCTGGTGGGTGCTAATCATAGCGTTATTTCAATCACATACCATTTTATGACCTCGGAAAACGACGTTTATTGTCAAAAAGTTATAACAGTTCGCTTATGATCCGTATTAACAACGTTCACCTCATTTTCGTCCTTCGGGGTTCAAAATTCGAGTGAGACAAGAAAATGCGCAATGCTAGCGGTTCCTAACAAAAATGAAACCGTTATGCAAGCCTTAGTTTAGTGTCACATATCATGTGTGCATTCTGCATGTTGAACCCGTATCTTACAATGATACAAAACCTGTAAAAATCTTTGCGATACAATCTAACACGTACATCAGTCTATCACTCACCAGGTAATTTTCACTTATTGAATCTTCCAGCGTTTTCCTATGCATCACCACCTCATCGGTATCGACATCTACATACTCGCCCGTTGCCTTGTACAGTACGCTACGGGATTGGCTACCGGGCAGTGAGTAAGGTCTTCTCCTATCCACACGGGTAAAGCGTTCATCGGTGTAGGAAAAAATCGATTCACTTGGACTGTTTTTGTGTAACGTGTGATTTTCCACATCAGCTGATGGAAGAGCTGACAAGATGTCATTAAGTGGTAATTCGACGGTCAGTCTTAAATTACGCTGTGCCGATCCACCGTAATCAGTTCGCACAGTTGATCGTTTCACTATTGAGACAGTCCATACACCGGGACATCGTAACGAACCACACTCGCTAATGCTTGCTGTAGAAGTTTTCTGCAAATACATGTGTATGAAAAGTGAATTATTCGAAAACCCATAAACATATAAGCAACTAAATCGCAATTTGATATATATTATTTGAAAATAAAATCAAGTGGGAATCTGTTTCTTATATGACGATTTAATTTAATTCAATTCACATGAGAAGAGGACTACTCATGATGAATACTGCTATTTGGATCTCGTGAGTGGTACACTAGGTAATTCTGTGACCAAGGTTCCATTCCCGATTCCCA
>JAOXNU020111127.1:0-10528 GCA_028565955.2 Melanoides tuberculata | reverse complement strand
ATGACTTTGAAGTTGTCGAGGCGTTAACATCAATAACTAACTAATTAGCCACCTACCTACCTACCTACCTACGTAACTAACTAACAAACTAACAAACTAACTATCTAACTGACTAACGAACGAACGAACTAACTAACTAACTATCTAACTGACTGACTGTCTGACTGACTGACTGACTAACTAACTAACTAACCAACGAACGAACGAACGAACTGACTGACTGACTGACTAACTAACTAATTAACCAACGAACGAACGAACGAACGAACGAATTAACTAACTAACTAACTAACGAACGAACGAACGAACTAACTAGCTAACTAACTAACTAACTAACTAACTAACTAACTAACTAACTAACTAACTAACTATGCGAAAGAAAGTATACACTCTTCAGAAAAGAATTAAAACTGATCTCGATAACGTACAACATTTTCTTTTACGGTTTTGAAAACGTTGTTCTGTTGACTACTAATTCTGAAAACGGCTCTTAGACTAGGAAAAATTCCCCAAAAGAGGCCTAAATAAAAAGAGGTAGGCATTTGTGGCGAATTTATGTCAGACAGTTGTTTCTTATGGATTTGGGTGTGCTGAATCCATTTCTGCTGTCTGACAAAGTGTAAAGTTGATAGTTTGTCTTGTATCATTAAATATTCAAAATGGCCGCCGGAAGCCAAAAAAACTCACCCGCTCACAACAAAATACAAAACTTAGAACAAAACTCTTTAATTTATTAGCAACTTTTGTTTTAATTAACATTTTGATTAATAATGTTGCATAATCAGAACAAAATTCAACACATTTATAGATATTATGGTATTTCTGTAGCAATCATTACACATTACACAAAAATCCGAACAAATTTGAACATTCACACTCCATAATCCTCTGTCATGAGAAACCACTCCCCAAACATGTTAGAATTAAACTCTGAAACAGGAATACAAAAGGTAATGTAAATGCATTGCAGAAAGTAATGTCAAATGTTCACATTTAATAATTATTGTCCATGAACACCACAAACGTGTCAACGTACACAGTGTCTCGATCATTCACCACTGATTAAGACACTCTTCGTGGCTTTCCCTGCACTTACAAGCTGCTGTGCATGCTAGCTGTGCTTTTCTGCATCTGCACCTTCCACTACTGCATTGCTTCTGACAGGCACAGAAGACTATGTCCAGGCACGCATCTGGAACAGACGCAAGGGTTTTCAGGACGGGGATGTAGGCGCCATCCTTCAGTTGCCAGCCCATACTTTCAATCGGCAGCAGATGTTGCTTCTTCTCATGTGCTTGTAGCCAGACTGAGGCCTGGTAATGAGCTCTCTTGATGTGGAAGCTCAGAGCGTCACTTGTCGGGGGGAGACTCTCTGGTGCTTTGGCTCTGCGAAACAAAACTGTTCTAGCATCATCAGCTGTCTCGCAGTTTGGGACATACAGCTTGCAGACGAAGTTCTCTGCTTGTTTTGAGGTGTCCTCTGTCAGTGGTCCTCTGCCCAAAGAACTTAGCAGATCATGGTTTTGCTGAAACACTTTCCAGCATGATGCCTTGCCTTGTCCAGACAAGAAAGAGGTTGAATCTGATCCGGTAAGTGCATGGAAGGCAATCAAATTCTGGAGCTTGGCTTTCTCCATGTCCGGTTTCCTGGTGATGCTGTGGAGTGGGATATACTGTCTACGCTTTGCTGTGCCAGTTTTCAACCACACTTTTTTGCATTTGATTTTGTCAAAATGTGCGAGAATCAACACAGCCACATCTGTGTCTTGTGAAGAAACAACAAGGCTGGATGCATCGCTGTTCACACAATGGAGAACTACACGTGTGTCGCCTTCTTCATGACTGGCCTCTAGTGGACTTGTGTCTATGTCAGGCTTGGATGCTTCTACTTGAGTTGGATCACTGAAACCACCAGAAACCACAACAGTTTTGTCATCTGGTGCGTGCAGGATGAGTTGCTGAGACAGGAACTTGGCCAGATCAGCTTTGTTCTCAGGGTGAGACATGAAGTTGTCCCATTTTGCTGGCAGGGGTGTGTCCTTTGACTCTATAGGTTTCCTGATGGGTTGAGCTCCTTTGCTTCGTCTCGTTCTTGTTCCGCTTTTGATTGAAAGCTGGTCATACCTATCAAACACGATATCCGTTCGTTTGAAGGCATTTGCTTGAGCAAAGAGAGACTTGATGAATGTGTCAGCAAGATCACCAAAGGTAGCTGCGCCTTGTGGCTTTCCAATCGCACACACATGCGCTTGTCCATCAACGACAAGAGTAGCCTTGTCTCCGAGCTGACGTGCATCAATGGCTTGTGGACAATCCACACCAGCTGTGAGGATTTTAAGCAAGCTTGCTTTTGATCCTGAGCGCAGACTTCCATCTGTCTCTGCAAGAGCAGGAGGTACTGGCATCAGCTCATGTGTCATGATCACAGACAGGTCGACACTGCGCCCTGCTTCATAGGCCGTGATTAACCTCTGAAGAATCTTTCTGTCAGCTTTGACAGTCTTCTGTTTTCCACTCTTCGTGTCCTTTTGCCTCACCTCGTACAAACTGGCGAATGTCAGAGCCTTGTTCTTTGTCAAAGCATCCCGGAATGTCACTTTCCTCTCTTCACAGGGCAGAAGTCTCTCACGGACGAATGATTTCACCTGCTCTTGTCCTTTTTGCTGAGCTGTCAACAGGTTTTCTTTGATGTTCTTGGTTGCAATATCCTTTGATGCAATGTTCTGCAGATCTTCAGGCACATCCAAAGAAAAAACCTTGAAGCGTTTGAGGTTGGTGAACAACTTTTCTTCATCCGTTTTGTCTTGTCTTTTTCTGGCTTTGTTGCATTCATTGTGGATGCTCTTCTCGTCAAGATCTGCACCAAAGACTGCCCTTGTTTCTGCTGCAATGTGAGATCGGAGATTGAACGAGAGGGCCCAGCGGTTTAGGGCAGAGGGTGACTTGGTTATACCAATTATTCCCCCACAAGACTTCCCTGCTCCGTTAAGCCACTCCTGGCTTTGATCTGGATCCACCTGATTGAACTTGTTCTGACTTCTCTTCACGACAAAATTTCCAGCCTCAAATTCCTTCTTCACTTCTTTGGGGAGCTGATTCATTTCACTGATGTAGATTGTGCCCCACCTTGCGTAATTGGTATGGTCATACCGCATAAAGTACGGCAGCATGGCAGTGAAAGCTTCAAGGTGAAGATTCCAGTCACCATCCCTGTTTGCTCTGGTGAAATTGAGGAGAATTTCTACCATTTTCAGGTACTCCCACCAGAACTGGAAGTTTGGGTTTGCTCTTGAGGCAGCAAACGCTTCCACAAGATCGCTGAAGCGTTTGTCAGCAAGAAGATTTACAAGTGCTGTTGTGTCATCATCAGCGATCTTGTTCTCAATCTCATGTGCAAGCTCATCATCATTGCCATTGACGTACTGCAGCAGCTGGGGCAGCAGTATTCGCCACAAGGCTTGCCAGGTCAGCTTATGAGTTCGCATCCCCCTGACGTAGGACTTGCCTGCCAGCACCTGTTCAGCTGTTTTAGGCCCAAGGACATCGCTCTCCACCCATAAATCCAGAAGACCGGAGCACTCCATGTGATGACCGATGGCTTTGAGGAAGTTTAGAGAAGTATGCAGGCCACCGAGCCTCACAACCAGCAGTTTCTGATATTCAGCTTTGGCCCACTTGAGCTCCATGATCTTGCAGTACAGTGCCTCATCCACAGTCAGCACAACAAACTGTTGGCCAAGCTGGTTTGCAACATGCTTGCATCTCAGAATAACTGTGTTCAGTGTATCCAGTTCATGCGCAGGAGCCTGAATAATAGGCATAAAGCCGACGCTGGTAACTTCTGGATCCTCCTTACTAATGGTCTGGTTGAATCCAGTCCATGTCATCTCATAGTCCTTCTGATTGCCACTGGTTCGCTTGAGGATGAAAGCCATGTCCTTTGCACCAGCTGTGGTAACTGCCTCACTGTTACTGGTGGTTTCAAACCACTCCAGCTTCACGTCAGCATTGTAGTTTGGCTGTGGTTGTCCCTCAATGACTCCAGCTTCCAAGATTTCATTCATTGCTTCAGGAACTTTCAAGGAGGCATTTTTCGAAGGTTGGATCGTTTTCAGACCCATGTCAGCTTCCGGGCCTCTCTGCCAGGCAGCCACCTGCGTAGCATGGAAGGTATCTTTGCCATCAAATCGAAAGTCTGCGATATCTATGTTATCACACGTGAAGTGAACAAATCTTCCAGGGATAAAGTTCTGTGGAATCACAGCTCCGGTCCTTTGGTCCATGGCCTGAAGTGTGCTTTCTGCCAAAGCAGTGTCTACCTGTTTTACAGCATGGTAACTGGCTACATGCCCAGCATTATGGAACACGTTCAGCAGGTCTTTGGATCGTGTGGCCTGGTGCAGGGTGCTGGCTAGACCCAGGTGTTTAGGGGTAAGTTGTGTCCCCCCACTAACGTTGTACACCAAATCTTGAGCAATACTCAGAATCCTGGTCTGAGATTTCCATTCTTTGGTCATCCTTTCAGCTTCTGGCTCTTGATTTTCTTCAGATTCTGGATTTTCAGTTGTCTCACCCAACAGTAACTCTTGACCACCAAATATCAGCCTTAGAAACATGAAGACACTGTCAGGTACACAAGCAATGGCTTCCTCCTCACTGACAACGAAGCCTTTGTATTTTGGGTGAGTCAGAATGTCAGACCTTAGTCTCAGGGCCACGTGGACCAATTCTAGAAAATCATTGGCTTGGTGTCTGTACATTTGAGACGGCTCAGTGTCTCTCTTCAGAAGTTCGAAGATTGGGACGTTTTCAAACTTCAAAGGCACAAGCACAGTTTGCCTTTCAGGAAGAGTGATACACTCATAACTTTGCTTTATCCTTTCCTGTAGTTTGGTCTTGAATGTTGTCCGTCTGCTGACAAAAGAAGCAGGTATTTCGGTGCCTGCTACCTGAGCTAATTCACAGTATCGCTGCCAGACTTCTGATAGCTCAAGTACTTCTGCCTTTTTGGCTGCTCCTTCGAGTTCAGAAGCCAACCACTCCATGGGGACATCAGTCTCCTCTGCTTCTGTGTGTTTTTTTGCTCTTGATGTGTTCTTTTGAAATGCAAGGTAACACAAGCGATGATACTTGCCTTCAGCGGCGATAAGGTCATGAACACCAGCAAATCGAATGTGTGTAAGCTGATCATATTTTGAGTTTTCTATTATCTTTTGACTCACTTGGAATGTTGTGATGTTAACGAGTCTGTCATTGTTTGCTGGATTTTGACAGAAAATACAATGTTGCCATTGCATCGGCTTGGTGGAGCTCCTGAGCACTGGCCGCTTTGCTGACACATCATCTTTGTCGTCATCATCATCATCATCATCACCATGATTATCATGGCTTGATTCTCTGGGCAGAGAAGTTGACTTCTGCAATCTGGATATCAGTGTCTTGCTTGTGAAAGTAGAAAAACATGACTTGTGCCAGTGAACCAGTGGACGGTCTTCAGATGATAATACCTTGGATAGGTCATCAATCAATGATCTGTGTTTGTTATCGTTTAGCTTTGTTCTGGCCAGGGATGCTTCTTGGACTGAACTAATCCCTTGGTCTGTACTTGTAAGCAACTTTTCTTTGTTTTTTTCTTGGCAAAATACACACTCGTGTAAATCTAGCAACCTTTTTCGCTTCAGATTATATGCTGATTCCATATTTGGGACATTTATGCATGACACCTGAAACATTCACAGTCACGTTTGGCTTAGATCTAAATAATAAGTTGTCCTTAAAATGTTACAAATTTTCGCAAAAGTAACAAATAGCTATATCCTAATAACCATGGATGAATGAAATGTTAACTCTATGAGCAGATATGACATTTGCTGCAGGCAGTATACAACAAGAACGTGAAAGATCAAACTAGTTAAGTTCTAGATCTAAACTTGCAATAACCATGACTAATTTGAATCAAAGATTTGCAAGCTGTGTGAAAGACATAACAATTATTGAGCTAAAATAATAACTATTACACCACAAAATAGCAGCAACTTACCTTGTTGGCATTGTTTCAGTCAGATTACAAGGAGACCAAGTGCACGCACTGCGCGGCGGCGTCCATCTTTGCTGATTATGTGAAAGAAGGGGAGTAACTCTCAGAGTAAAGAAGATTAATGGGAATTAGTAGCTGATACAGATAAAAATTGAAGATACATCAAATTGTAGAGCAAAACCATCTGTATGTACTGAAAAATTTCCTTATTGTTTGAAGCATGCGTTTTGATACCACTGTTATACCTTGTCATTGTTACGCTCCCCCTTTATTATATTTTTACCTTGCTCATGGTGAACCTGGTTCCCTAAAACATCACTGGCATTCAAATAATAACCTACCCTGTACAGCAGAGATGTTTAAAAAGTATAACTTATGTATAGGTCAAGGGTCAAAGGCATATCACCATGCCTACCGTATTTTATGTGTGCATGAACTTTAGCGGTCACCGGTGACCTTGACCTTTGTCCAAGGTCACCCAAATTAGTTTGAATAAATTGCTTGTGCCAAGGTCTAATTAACTGCAAATAATTGTAATTGCAGCTCAAAGGGGATAGGAGAAAAAAATATTTATAAGAAAAAAAGCTCTTTTTCCTTGTCGTTGTCGGCCATCTTGGAAACCGTTAAATTCTGACGAAACGAGGCATTTTCAGTTTTGTCAGACAGCAGAAATGGATTCAGCACACCCAAATCCATAAGAATCAACTGTCTGACAAAAATTCGCCACAAATGCCTGGGGGTGTTGGATTTCCTGAAACTTTTCCTAGTCTAACTATCCAGCCGCACATTATAGCAAAGAAGCTGATAGATCTGCAGGTGTGTCCAAATCTCATTCTTTGGCTGACTGATTTTTTGGTTAATCGTACACAGCTAGTAAAGTATCAAAGTGCTTTTTCTGGTCTCAAAACTACAAATACTGGAGCCCCTCAGGGGACTGTCCTCTCGCCGGTACTTTTCACACTCTACACTGATGATTTCAGAAGTTCTATCCCTCTCTGTAAACTGTACAAATACTCTAATGAATCTGCTCTGACTGATTTTTCTCATTCTGGACAACACTATGAACAACAAGTCTCTGAATTCCACACATGGTGTAAGAATAATTTTCTTGAACTCAGTGTGAAGAACACAAAGGAAATGATTATTACTTCTGGAAATGGATGTCTGTATGAGAGTGTGAATGAGTTGGTGATTGATGGTGAAACTGTGGAACGAGTGAGTGAATACAAGTATTTGGGTACTGTTATCGATGACAAATTGAACTTCAACTCAAACACTGCTGCTATTGTCAAGAAATGTAATCAGAGGATGCTTTGTATGTATAGACTGCGGTCGTTTGAAGTCAGTCCCAGAACTCTGCAGATTTTTTATCATGCTTTTATTGAGTCTGTCCTCACTTTTTCATTTGTTTGTTGGTTTGGCAGTCTCACTGTTCAGAACAAGAGCAAACTGAACTGCATTGTCAATAGAGGAAGTAAAGTGGTGGGTGAAAGGCAAGCAAGTCTGAGTGATCTGTATGAACATAGAGTAGTGAAGAAGGGTTTCCAAGTGATGAATGATTCTGGACATATTCTCTCTCAGTACTACCAAAAACTGCCATCCGGCCGACGCCTGAGGGCATTCTCTGCCAAGAAAGTCAAAATGTTGAATAGTTTTGTACCTATGTCCATCAGATTGATGAATAAGTTGAATTGAATTGGTATGTGTTTGTAAGTGTGAGTGTGTGTGTGTGTAGAAGAGAGAGAGAGAGAGAGAGAGAGAGAGAGAGAGAGAGAGAGAGAGAGAGGAGTTTACTTATACGTTTATTATGTGACCACAAAGCAATGTTTCCTCTGGAAAATTGAATAAAAGATTCTGATTCTGAATCATACTGAGAGTAAAGAGTTTCAACTGATGTTTACCCCTAGCTGTGACGAACAGGAAAGTCTTCAGTACATGCATGCTAGTAGACTCAATTCCTGAAAACCTTCACTCAAATATTCACTCATAAAAAAACAGAAAGACAATCAGACAAACAAACCCAGTGTACTCACAGTTACATGTGTTGTATCTTGCATAACTTTATGTTCTTTCTGCCCGAAGTGGCCGAATGTAAAGTTAAGTCGAATGTTCAGATACAATGTCACAATGCGGCCAGCAAGATTACAGGAGGGATTTTTGGAAGGACACACGAGATTGATGGCCTCCCTTGACAGTCTAGACAGAAAACTCACTCTCACATTGTTCATGTGAAGAAGCTGCTCCGATTGTTTGTAAACTTTTTCACATTGTTCAATAACATTGACGACATCTGCACTTGGGACAGCTAAGCCAGGACCTTGAAGATCGGGGTACTGTTTGTTTGTCAACAAGGTTTCCTTGGTTGTCCCCTCCAGTTGACCATGCAGCACCTGAGCACATTCCTGACAGACGTGTGGGCGGACTTTGCGAACAATGTAGCCTGTCATGTAGGTGATGACAGTCTCTTCTTCTCGCGACAGGTCCTCAGCTGGTAGGTTGAAGACCAGAGCGGTCAGATCGCTGTCAACATTGGCTGGCGGCTGTGTAGGCGGACGACGTGGACCAGCCACTGTCACCTCCTGTCTCCCCTGTGACTGCAGGTTGTTGAGGGTGAGGAGAAAATAGTCTCCGTCCTCCTCACAGTTACTGATGTCACTCTGAATCAATATGGAGTCAACCATCACTTGACGGAGAAACTGCCGGAATTGCTTCGGACTGGGGTTGTCTCCATTTCTCATCTTTCCTCGTATGACCGAGAAGAGATTCTCAATGCAGTCCTGGTTGAGGCGGTTGGTTGACAAAAATTTGACATGATACTCCTCAACCAGGTCTGCAAAGAGAAGAAGCAGGCTCCTGATGGCGATCTTCCAGCCAGAGATGGAAGGCAGCGGTTTGGAACTCCGGCTGTGGAGGGTTGACAGCCACTCAAGTGTGTCCTCCAGAAACTGCCTGTGGCCAGAAGTCTCAGACATGGCATGCCTCATCTTCTGGTTGCTGGACTTCAGCCTACTGTTGAACGTGTTAAACAGCTGATCAATCCGTTCGATGAACAGAGCAGTTTCTGAAGCCTCTGGTGGTAAAGCCTTCAGAGTGACCATCGTTGAAATGCCAGCTGCCACACTGTGAGAGAGGACCTGAGTAGCATATTTCACCCGCATTTTTGAGAACCCTGTGAGCTTGATGTGAGCGGGAGTTAATTTTGGAGCCATCCGCACACTGTTCCTCGAGTCCATGTTGAAAAACTCAACTATGTATCCCCATTCTATGTCTTTTCCATTTTTCACAAATCCGGTTTTCTCGAGGTTGTTTCTCGTGTTCTTGACGAGGTGTGGAGGGTCGTAAACAACGTACACCTTGCTGTTGTTGTGGAGAAAGTAAGGCCTGTCTTCTGTGATGCCAAGGCCTTCCATTGCTTTGCGGTTGTTGGGACCTTGGTCACATATAACTGCTTTTATTTTCAGTCCAATCTCGGTCAACTTTTCAAGACACTTTGAAACCAGCGATTTCAGTAGGTTCCCGTTGATGGTGCCTGTTGACAGGACATACCCAACTGCCTGCTTCCAAGGTTGAAGTAAACCTCTCACCATGAACACTGTCGCATGATTCGCTGCAAAGTGTGTGCGCTGGTGCCCGAAATCTTCAAGGCCTTCGATGTTATCTTCTTCTTTGTTATACTCGAGCCCTTCTTTTAGCGACATTTCATCGAACACCAGCGCACAAGCGGCACTGTCGGGCGACATGTTCGATATTTTTCTCTTCAAAGCCTCCAAAATGTTTTCATTGAATCCTGGGAAAATTTTGACTTTTCGCATGGCTAATCTCAATGTAGAAACGTCTGGAAGGTTGAGTATCTTCTGCAGTATTCTGTACGCTTTTGGGCTTGAATGAAGCAATGACAGGGCTAACGCCTTTTCCTTGGGCTTCCAGCGATTGCCTTTCTTTTTCCTTCCTGCAAGACGAATCTGTGTTGCCACAAATGTGTGTGTTGAAGGTGGGAGGAATTCTTCCAAAGCTTGAAGCAGACGGCGTTTTCCCAGTTCTGTACTTGCTTTTCCAGTGCTTTGAGGTCTGAACTTGCCCTGTGATTTTTTCAAGCGACGAACACTCTGCTGCAGTTTCTTCACTTTGGCTCTGAGTTTATGTTTCTCGGGTGACACTTGTGTCATAACAGTTGGTGGACTGGAAGTGGAAGGCAGAGAGCTTGACTCTCTTATTCTCTCACTCTCAGAAGAACCTGACATGGGGAGGTCCGTCCTCACTGATTGAAACTCTGCTTCCCCTGCACCGACATTGGTGTCTGCAAAGGAAAACAAACATGTCCACATGGAAAACACACTTTGCCTGTCTGTCTGTTTGTTTCTGCCTGCCTGTCTGTCAGACTGTCTGTCTGTCTGTCTGTCTGTCTCTCTCTTTCAGGCTCTCTCTCTCTCTCTCTCTCTCTCTCTCTCTCTCTCACACACACACACACACACACACACACACACACACACA